>JAAEAF010014893.1:111911-160918 GCA_011037195.1 Triatoma infestans
ATCAAGTTTGAGTTTCCGAAATTTTTTTCCATTTTTGAGTACTTTTAAACAGATGCAACACGCGCGACACATAATTCGCTAAAAACAGGTTTTTGTATAACAGCTGATTAATGTGACAATTATTCCATTAAAATTAGTGGCCAAAATTGAGTTTTAATCTCAAGAGAGTAAAAGTAGAAAGAATCTGATGGCCAAATTTCAATGAAAAAAGTTTAGGGTTCGGATGAAATTGCTAAAATAAATTAATATATAATATTAAGGTCGAGAAGACTTCTTAAATTTATTAAAGTTTTTTTTTAATTAAAGGCACGTCAATATCGTGTCATTTGCGCTCGGAGCCTTCTCAGGGCACTGCCGGTCTCTGGGCAGTGTTCTCTCGTTACAGACAACACTGTGCATCACCGGAAGTGAGGGGTAGAGGCTTCTGGGGAGAAAAAATCTAAAGGTTGCACGGATTCGAACCCTGCATCTCTGATATGATAGTCCAGCGCGCTACCACTGAGCTAATCCCTTCCCAAGATTTGTTTTAACACTAAATTAAATATAAGAAAACTCTGATTTAATTTTGTTGCGACTGTAACCTTTCTGAAGATGATCTTCGCGTTTACAACGGGCAACGTTCTCTTAGAGGTTACCGTACGCATTTCACCTCTTTTTAAGTAGCGTTAGCTGTTAGATAAGACATATTTAATGAGAGAGTAAAGTCCTGTTTCAGTTGCCGAGTGTTTAAAAGTGGCACTTGACTCTCTTGTTAAAATAACTAACTATTTCCATTCCGGACAGAATCTCAAAATATGTAACTCCGGTGGAAACTCAAGTTAGAAAATCTGAGAGGATTGTAAAACATTAATGCTATAGAATTTAAACAGTTGCAAACTATGGAAGAGACTTGAAACAACCAAATACCTGAACAATATAGCGTTGAAAATATAATAAACTGGGGCTCAAGGAAATATCCAATACAAGTGTACAGTCACTCAACTAAACATCAGTTACAAAGTAAATAGGTTCGTTTAATTCAGTCCAATTATATGTTCTAAATTCCAAATGCGCAGAATTAGATGTTTATAACAATAGAGTAGGTTACAATATTTAGCAAATTACAGGTTATTAATGTATTAAACAGGTAAGCAAAGAACAAAAACGTAAAAGGGCCGTTTGTCCAAGAAATTCCCACAGAATGACTATTTCTGTCTTTCGGACATATCTCACAGTTTGATTGGCAGGTTATATGGTTAACTTAAAATGGTGTAAAACGTTTTTTATATAAAAAAAAAGAACTAAGGCATGATATTTTGAGTACTATAAGTTTAAAGTGACGAGGGTATTAGAAGGAAGTTGTAGGGAGAACATCAGAACACGGGTGTACTTGTGCCAGATGTTAACCTCGGGCTGGTCATGATCTAGGTAAAAATCGTTCAACTTTAATGGAACTTTTAATCAAACCAGAACAACTCTGTTACTTGTGGAGATGGTGAGTTTAGGAAGCGAACTCGTAAGATGTCTTCTTTTCTATTCATTCTACATTATTGATCTTTTCAATCAGTTTTATTAAAAATAGTTAAACGGAATTATAGGTTAACTGAACTCTCTCTCTCTCTCTCCCTTTCTCTCCACTGTACTGTACCCTGAACAGTCCACTGTACTGTACCCTGAACACTCCACTGTACTGTACCCTGAACACTCCATTGTACTGTACCCTGAACACTCCACTGTACTGTACCCTGAACACTCCACTGTACTGTACCCTGAACACTCCACTGAAGAAATGTAACAATAGATAAACAAAATTGATAAAAAGAAAAACTATTTTTTGAAAATGTATACTTCTAAAGGTGATTGTGGAGAGTGTGCGTACAGTTTGTTAATTTGTTAAGCCTTCCAGCAAAATATATCAGTAAGTTTAACCATACACACAGTAATGTAATTAGAAATGGGAAGGTTATCATCATTGTTTACAATAGATTGTTTACGGTGATGTATTTTAATGGAAACAGTTAATTTAACTGCCTTTAGCACAATAAATTGCACAAATCATGATTATTTTAGAAAGTAAGTTTTAGAAACTTACGGGTGTTTGTAAGTGAGCGGCAGTGGGGAACGTTTGAACGTTCCAAAAACTGGAAAATCTCTGAACGTTCAAACGTTATATATTATAAGCACAACTAAGGGGACACTATGTTACAATGTCTTTTCAACCGGGAAGCAACCATTCTAATGAATAGATTTATCATTTCCCCGTCCCTAATTTTCTCCTATATGATTCAAATAATTTCCTTTAAACTACGTCATATGCAGTTACGTGCAATCTATGATTTTATGCATCATTTTCTTGGTTCTGACTGGTTTCGGATTGTCATCCACCGTCAGAAAATAGACATCAATTTGTGAAAAGAATTAACTTCAACTTAATGTTTCCGTCACGCACCACAGTGGTTGAACAACGCTGGATCCGAAACCGGTCCAAACCAAGAAAATGGAGCTTGCTACGACGGATAAAATCATAGTTATAATAAGGATGATTATACATTTACTTAAAACGTTTTGCTGGAAAATTCATTTTAAGGACGCATTCTGGAAGGGAGGTTCCTGAAAACAGATTTCTTAAAAATTATAGGATTCCACCCTCCACCTCTAAGCAGGCACTATCAAGAGAAATTACAATGTTTTGTCTTAGTTTGAAGAAAAGAATCAGGCCACCGGAAGCGCGAATTAACAGATTCGAAGGTTCTCGAGAATGGTTCTATAGATTTCTTTTAAACTCCGTAATCCAACTGCACAGATAAAGCCCTATCACTTTTATTTGAACCAACTTTCCAGGAAAATTGGTTTAGAGGGGTGTCTATGTTACACTTTCCCCCCCGGAGTGCCATTTCTGAATAATATATAGTTCTAGCACCTGAGTAATATTCAAGCAAATTAAAAACTTGGATAAAACATTAAGTTTGATGAAAATATGTTGAAATACTTTTAATTTAAATTTTAAACACAATTCTTGGTTTTAATCATGCATTATTCATTTTTCCACCTTTTCATATCTTGCTATTTCTGATACGGAAAATAGTTTTCCATTGTAATATTATAGTTGTGGGATGGGAGAATTATCATAACTTTTTATTAGAAATTAGAATGCTTGGATATCTATTGGCGAAACAGAACTGTCTATTTCTAAGCGTGGGAACAGATTTTTATAAATTAATAATCGTAGTTTCCTTTTCGAAGTTCAAGTTATTTTCTGTTTGCTCAAAAAGTATAAATTTAAATTACTCTGAAAATTAGTAAACCTACCTTCCCTTTCTGAAAGAAAGTTAGCAATAAAGGATCAATTAATCACCAAGTAACAACTAAGGATCAATCAATTAACCAAGCCTTCGTAATATAAAATCATCCCCTGCCAAACAATCAACTTTAATATTGAATACAAGTTTTTTCCTCTTGTATTTACATGATAAAATTTTATTTAAAATTAAGAAAAATTTTGTTTAAACTATTTTAAAAATAAAGTGTTAAAAGTATGTAAAAGAATTTGGCAAGCTGATATTTTTTGAGCTGAGAAAGTCTTTGAGAAAATGGACATTCTGTGTGTAAAGAATTTAATACGAACTATAACAGTAAAATATCCGGAAATAAACAAAACTAGTGGCAAGGTGTTTGGAACATACACAAAATACTGATTATTATAATTATTACGACTGTTGGTCAGTTTTTCTCATAGCCCGGGGGGGGGGGGGCCCCCTCGTGAATGTCTCGAGCCGGCCCTACATGAAAGTGTTCCCAATTTTATTTTTAAATTCACGATATCCAACAAAACATAATTGGCGGTTTACAATAAAAATAAAGTCAAAAAAATTATGTCTGTGAGGTCCGTAGAAACTGGACACCATTTTATTGTTAAATTCTTGTATGTAAAATAAATAAAAA
The DNA here is from genome assembly GCA_011037195.1 of Triatoma infestans. Lineage (NCBI taxonomy): Eukaryota > Metazoa > Arthropoda > Insecta > Hemiptera > Reduviidae > Triatoma > Triatoma infestans. The sequence goes on from JAAEAF010014893.1 coordinate 115,833, forward strand.
TAGATTTTTTTTTTTTTTTTATTTGTAAAAGCAAAAATACTATTAGATAAATACAATTATATGAACCGACAGACAAACTGCATTTTCCAATGCTTTTATATAAGTTTAAAGCAAGTATTATATAACTGTTGGAATTATGCCAGTATCATGTCATCGCCGCATTGACCGGACAGATTTCGACGTTATTTTTCGTGCATCTTCTTCACTTTGCATCATCATTTTACTGGAATAGATGATTCAGATAAAATATGTAGGCTGTACCAAACAATCAGTCATAAAATAATCAGATGTGTCTAAAAAAAAAAAAAAAACACAACTAGACAATACCTTTGTAGTTTATCTAATAGTTTTCACATGAGATAAAAAATAAAAAACTTGTTGTGGGACACAAACACGACATACTGAAAGTAATCTAACTCTAACTGAAAAAATTTCTATACATTTTCAATATTTACTAAAAGTAGGTACAGTTGGCATTTTAATATCACTATTGGGCTTTGTTTATTGGTTTTATCTTGAGAATGAGCTGGCTCCCAGTCGAAAGCTGGATACTGTATAATAAAGTTTTTAATACATATGTATATTTTGTATAATTTTTATTTAGAACGGAGGGGCTACCTTAATATGGCTAATTGTCGACCGCTTGCCAGCGCCCCTGTGGATCGAACCAGAATAAACAGTGAGCTGAGGACCCCTAGTCCTCTTACAAAGACTCAAAATTAAATGTTACTGGAAAACTGTGTGTGGAAATGGCTCTTGAAATTGGTATCTGCCAACGCTTAACTCACCGGAACTAACTTCTTTCAATAAAATTATTTCTGCCAATCAATAAGTTGTATGTTTGTTTCTGTGTCAAATTTATTTTTCCGTTCAAGTGTTTGCACAGAATCATTAACCGCAAGTGAATAGATACTTTATTACCCACTTTGTCACGATTGCCCCAAAAGGGCACAATGATTTTCTTTAAACTTCACCGCCCACTAACACATAAAAGACGATCACTTTTATTTTTTTGAAAGATTTTTAGAAAAACGGGGAGCGTCGAAATGGAAAAAAAGTTAAAAAGTTAAACTTTCCACTGAATTGCCACGCTTCAGGTTACCGTTCCACCACCGGGGAATGGTAGGGAGTAATGTTTTCCTTTAAAGTGTTATTTAAACATAACCCCGCGTATAATTAACTAAACGATTCCTTTATCCAAATAATATTAATTACAATTAAATATGTTGCCGAAATTCCGAGTATGAAAAAAAATAGGTTGACCGGAAGTCGTTTTTACTGTATAGTTTTTTTAATCTTTCTGCGATTTTCTGAAAAAAAAAATCCAATGAATTTGATTAAATTGGTTGGACTAGTTATAAACCACTTTTAGTGAATTTTTTTTTTCCGACAAAGTTCATTTGAGGGGGTTTTGGGAAGAGATAGTAGGTTTGCGCTTTCCTAAAAAAAAAAAAAAAAGGGGGTTTTATTATGATTAGATTCTCCTGTTGATATAACAATTTAGACAATTGAATATATAATAAAAATTATATGTTTGTAGAGAATTAGTTAATTATAACTTTGTAAATTGCAGTAGAGAAAGTCAGGTAAGTGTTTCACACCAGATTTGTTTTGTTAAGATCAAATTAAGGGGGAAGCGACCCAAAACAATTTTGCAGCAAGACAATGGTGGTTCTTCTGCTATTTGTTATTGCCCCTTTACATACTCCCAGCATAAGGATTCTAAATATGAAATGTTTATGACAGTCAGAGGTTTTGTAATTGATATATATATGTGAGGCAACAATCATTAATAGTATTAATGAAATAGATCGAGTAGATTTTACAAATTTTCAGAATAGTTAAGATGTTGATTTTATATTATTTGTAGTAAGTAGTTTGATGTTAGGTTTATAATAGGAGAGCATTAATGGTTAAACAGACTGAGTAAGAGTGTATATATAGAGGAGAAATATGAGTGGTTGTAAGAGAGAGACAGTTGTGTGTGGGGAGGCTACAGGTCAGAGGTCAGCACAAATATTCAGAACCTCCACGGGGCCGCGGTAGTGCACACAGCTCTACCCTCTCTGAACATCATCCCGACCCAAGTAATGCTTCAAACATTACATTATTAGCCACTCGCTCTTTAGTTCTTTTGTGTACACTCAACGGCACACAGACAACTCACTCACCTGAACTGCCGCACATGCGCAAAGAAATACAATGTACATTATTACCTGTACAATCTAGCAAATAAATGGAAGTTAATAGCCGGGGAAATTATCTATATAATCTTGATATATAAAACAAATCTGGTGTGAAACACACCACTTTCTCATACTGCAGTCAACACAGTTGTAATTGACAAAGTGTCTGCAAACTTATAATTTTTACTAAAAATTTGCTGATCTCTAACTTTAAATCAACGGGAGGACCTAAACTAAATAAAATTATGAAAGCAATCCCCCTTCCCCAAAATTTCTTTAAATCAACTTTTTGGAAAAACTTGCAAATAAAAGTGAGTTTTCTGTATGTACAGTTAGCAGTTCAATGAACCCGTCGGTGTTTTTATAAAGAAATTAGGCGAAAACTTCCAATAAAAACGCATTTCCGATAACCAATTTCCTTCAACTCACCCGAATTAATATTAATTAGATGATACAATTGTGTAATAAACTAAAATCCACACTTTAGTGAAAAACGTAACCCTAGCCAATCACGCTTAAATAAATTTTGCCAAAGAAATGTTTCAAATAAAAATTCTACCTCTTTATGTGTGTAGTTGATATGTACTAATTTAAAAAAAAAAATAATCGTATATTATTCTAAAATTTAATAAATAATTATATACGAGTGATGAACACAAATATCAGCCATGTCTTTATTAAGTCTAAACAAAAATTCCTACATGGACAGTAGTGTATCTTTGTTTCTGCTGAGAGCCGGTATTCACTCTGACAATACTGAAATCTTCTCATATAAGCATCATTATATCCCAAACGTTCTTATAACAAATAACATCACAATCACCCTCAACAATACAGTGTCTTTTTTACTTACTGCGACTGTTGTAAAAAAAAAGTGTTGTGATGGTGTCAAATTTTGGATATCGAGTTGTCAACTGTTATGCACATTTCGAAGTCGTTTGATGCCAAAAAAGTGGTTTTAGAAAATGGTCTGTTTGTTTATGTATATATGTATGTAAACAGGGTTGCTCAAAAACGAAAACTCCAAGAGAGTTCAAACTTGACAATCCGTTTCGGTATCACCTTGGAATCCGACAGGAGGTATCTGTCAAAATGCGACTTTACTGGATGCATTTTCCAGGTTTCTTTGCGATTTTCCAACGATTTTCTAAACTTGGTATATAAACACTCATAATGAGCTACTACTTTTATTTAAAACATTTCTCTGGGAAAGTTTATTTATAGGGGCTTTTGGGAGTATAGTAGGGTAATGTTTCCTCTAAAGTGCTATTTTAGTTTATTATACACAAGTCCTTCATCTAAAAAATATTAATTAGAATTAAATATGTTGCCAAAATCCGAGTTTGAAATATATCGGTTGGCCGGAAGTGCGTTTTTAATGAACAGTTTTTTCACTTTTCTCCATTAAAACACTTATGATTTCATTAAATTATGTATACAAAGTATACTATCACTTTTGTTTGAAACCTTCTTCCGAGGAAGTTCATTGAAGGGGAAGGGGTTTGAGGTGAAGCTTTCCTCAAAGAAGTTATTTTTATTAATTTTAGTTTGTTCCGTTGATATAATATTGAAGAAAACATCTAGTAAGAATTATAAATAGGAAGACAATTCATACGTGTAAATTGCAGTAAGTGGTGTGGGTGTTTCACACCGGTTTGTTGCCTAAATTTAATTGTTGATAATATTAATCCACATGACTCCAAGATAAATCATTTTTGACCAGTTGCCATGATATAATGGGTTGTGCCAACACAACCTCAAACTATTTTGTGGATTGTCCGGAGCATGCGCAATGATAGAAATGCATTCCAACAAGAATTCATACCGAATTCAAACTAAAAATCAGATGTTGCAACTAAATCTCAAAACCAGTTTGAAACTACTTTGTGATAGATCAGAGCAGTCCGAGGACTCCGGAGGACACTAACTTAGGGATATGCAAAGTAAGTTGCCTTCCACTTGATTTAATCAAGGCAGGTTATAGATACATTTTTTTTTAAATAACCAAAGAGCGTTTCAACAGCATACAAATTTAATTTAATCATAAACCAATCAGAAGTTGCGCATGCGTGCAGAAACTATTGGAACAATACTAAAATGGCATATTAGAGAAAACCCATTCCCAGAACTTCCCTAAAAGGCATATTTCGGAAAAAATATTTCGTATACAAATGTTAGGCCTTCATGTATATAATGTGTATACAAAGTTTACTGAAAATCGTTGAAGCCTTTTCCTATCGCAAAAACTTGGAAAAAATCTATTCAGTAAAATGAAAATTCCGGATTAAAACCTTATTGTCCGGCCTCCGCATGAAGTCTAAACAGTATCCCTAGACGATGTTTCAACATTCTGCCATTTTCCGTTTTTGAATTATCCTCACACACACACAACCACCACCACCACCAGTTTCTAAAAACCATTTTTTGAACTCAGGGTACCTCAAGACATGTATTTCCGGTAAAAAATCAATTTCATGATCGTAATACGTCCTCTTAAAGTAGTAGGAAACATTAAGAATGATTTTGGGATTTCGTAACCTCTTTTTGAGGGAACTAATATTCTCTAAAACTGACACGAAAGATTTAACTTCGACCGAGACTTCCGTTTCACCATATGCGGTAATGGTAGCAAGACGGAATTTCAAGTTGGAGCGTCCTGCGATTTTTCGTTTTAGGATTTCACACACACTCAGAGAGAGAGTGGGGGGAAGTGAGAGAATCAGACAGACAGGTCAATTGCTAAAACCCTTTTTTTCTTGCTAATTACTAAAAGGAATTTAAACTTTAAACTTCCTAGGATTTTGCATTTTTTGAGGAAATCAGAACAAGTATTTCCGGTACAAAGACAAATTTCAAAAATCTAACAATACGGTTAGTGGTCATACTTTGAAAGGAATCTGCATTACAGCAGATGAATACATTAAAAATGAATTTGTAGTTTAAGTTTTTTTAAATTTCAGTTTATGAAGTCTTCATCGTTTAATTTACAACCAGTTAAAATAGTAGTGTCGACTGTCGAACTTGGTGTTGGAAACCATTTATAAAAAATAATATTACCCAGATGTGTGATGATGTATCTAGCGGTGGAATACCAGGTGACACACAACCACCAATCACGTCATTAATACCATTAAGTCATCAATCGTCATTATTGCTAGCAGGTTATACAGTGTATCTAGAGTGTAACCTACCGATCAATATACGGTATGACCAACCTAAATATAAACATACAAGATCATTAGTGCACTATGTATAACTAACAGTACCAATATAATTTAATAATTTCTATTAATACATCACTGCCCATCAAACTGACTATCAAGTGATTGTTTATGACGTAATTATACTACAGGTAAGTAAATTGTTCATATTTTTATTATTTTCTAAACATTTCAATTATATGCATTTAGTAATGTTTATTTTATTTTATTTGTTTATGTTCAATTTCCTAAAAAGAGTGATAGGCTCCCCAATTGAATTCCTATAAAAACATTCATTTTCCCTTCCGCTTACTTCTTCAGGACAAGTATTGCATTCGTGTCAATTTTCAGAATTGAGTTTAGATAACCAAGGTTTCGATGATAATATTTCTTCTATAAACCGGAATCTATTCGAAAGCGATTCTAAAGCACTGTTTTTTTTTTTTAAGGTGTTTGCAGAATCATCTTTCAACACAAGAAGTTCTTTTTAATGTAACTCCCAGAAAGCGACAACAATCGAAATATGTGCTAATTCTTGTGCTGGTCTCTCGTTAGCTGGCGACACGCGTTTCAAGGCGGCATTGTGGTCTGAACGCTGACCGAGTATGGCTAATCACTTCAAGCAAACTTAATCACTGCAGCTTCAAATATATACTTTGGCTCTCCACAATTAAATATTGGGAACTGGCAAACAAACAAATATAACATTTTTAAAAAAAGAAGAAAACTCTAAAATCATTTTTTTTAAAAGAATGTTTGCCACATGCTTAAGAAACTAGTGGGGGAAAAAAGTGGATTTGCAAATTATAAAAAAAATTACGTAGGATTGGTGGAATAATGTGGTGTTTTGTTGTTTTGTTGGATTTATTTGCAAGGAAGGACGAGCCAAAGCATATTGATATACAAGTTGTGTGTACACAGGGGGATAGGAAGAGCTGTCAGGTCAGATAGTATGGAGTGAGCAGCACGCCCACACGGTCCAGATCTGTGCAATTCGGTACAAATTTACCGGCTAAGTGACCACAATGTTCGGACAGGCCGCGCTAATCGTATTAGATAGTATGTGATATTCAGATGGCTTACACAATTCTCTTCTCCCTCTGTCGACATAACATTCCCCTCTCTCAAGAATATATTTTAAAAACAGACAAAAGCGGCACTTTTATAGAAGTACTGAAAGGGGACACGTGGGCGCGCTTCCTTGTTTTGTATCTGTTTCAAAATTCTTTGTCTTTTTTATTTTAATATATTAATATTATATTATCTCCTTTTTCTTTAAAAAATAAAAAAGTAATAAGATAGAAAGAACAAGACGATCCCTTCTTATAAGTACAAAACAACTAGCGATACAACTAGCGATACAAATAAATAATGGATGAATAAATATTAGTTACCAACAGTGTTCAATTTATTAGTAATTTGAATATCGATACAAAATATTATTTAACTAAGCACTGAGGAAACAATATAACAATAATAGTTAGCTTGGCGAGGGCGTCTCTGAGAGAATGGACTCGGAGAGAGCATAATCGTCACTGGCGGCCAAGTACTGGGGCAAACCACGGCAAAATGGTCATGCCAGAGCTGTGTAGAAGAAGAACCAGAGACATCCTGGGTTTAAGCAGGTATCAGATTTCTCTGATAACGGGCCTGTTTATACTGGGCAGGGTAGGTTCAAGAAACATCTGCACAAGGTGGGATTGGTGGATGTAGAGCCCTTGTGCAGACTGTGTCAGGAGGAGGTGGAGACGGCCTCTCACCTGCTGTTTGATTGCGTTGCAATCGGCAGATTGCGGTACGAGATCTTCGGCACGTTGAAACCGGAGGAAATCGTACTCCAAGAAGGACTGGTGGGGAAGGTTCTGGACCTCATGAAGAGGGGGGCTTCCTCTACTAGGTTTCGAGGGGTTGGCACAATAAGCCTCAATGGAAGGCTGCAGCGCCTGGGTTTGAGTCCCACCCCTTGCATTATTCTAATTCTAGTTAGGCGAGGGAATGAGATTCCAACGGCATCAATGTTCCAAGCATCTGCATCAAGTTTTGGAACCGAATGTTTTAACGAAAATTTCACATGATGGCAGTTTATATTTTGATTTCAAAGTTCTAAAATCACGCTACTCCATTGCCATAGTACTAGTCTAAAATCACGCTGCTCAACTGCCATTGTACAAGTGTAAAATCACGCTGCTCAACTGCCATAGTACAAGTGTAAAATCAAGCAGCTCAACTGCCATAGTACTAGTGTAAAATCACGCTGCTCAACTGCCATAGGACAAGTCTAAAATCACGCAGCCCCATTGCCATAGTACAAATCTAAAGAAATAAAAAAGCCCGTGTGAAAGATTCACATGACCAGACTATTACTGATAAAAAAATATTTTTTGAATTCATGAACATTGTATTAAATAATAAGAAATTATTTACTATTTTTTTTTAACTATCAGATTGTGGTGTTTTAAATATCGGTTTATCCTTTCTGCCTTCTAAAGATTGTTAGCAAGAAAAGTACTGAGAAGAATGGACACCGACCTTGAGACTACATTGAAGATTGCCATGTATTTTAACCTGTCAAGCCCCAATTTACTAGCCTAATCAAATGTCGCAGCTCATGCCGGAACCCTAAAATCAATTTTTCCTGGAAAAGTTTCAAATAATGATGATAAAGAAATAGAGAAATTATTCGATTTAATTAAAGAACAGCCAATTAAATTCACACTTTTGGTTGGTGCATTTTCGGTCGATTTCGATCGATGAATGTTTGCTCTGCTGATACTTAAACTGTAAAGGTAATTTTGAAATTATTGTGGACTGTAAGACTAAGCAAAGTAAGAGAGAACAAAATAATTTTTGTTTAAGGATTTCTTTGGATTGTGTTGGCTTCGAATAGGAAATTTTCATCGTACCCTAAAATTTCCTAACTCTCGGATTAGCCTAAAAATTAGTGAATAAAATAATCTTATGTTTTTTTATTTTTAAGAATTAAGACGTTACCGAAGTAATGCTGAGATCGAACTTCCTATTCTGCAGTCCTTCATTAAGAATTTTATTTCGTTTTATTTTTATTTAAAAAAAAAAAAAAAGTTTAAATGGAGAAGTTTGTAAGTCGCGTGGACGATACGAGCCGACTGTTGCCAGCTCCAAATGTTACAGTATTCCATATGAGACTCGTATAATACATGTACCTTACATTAATCTTTATATCTTGACGCGGTTAGTTTACCAGCTTCTCTACAGTAATGTTATAACTAAACTGTTCTAATATTTAAACATTTCAACATTTCAAATAATAATAATATGCCGTATGTATTTATGTAAAACAGAATAAAAGTTACTTTGAATTATTTATATCTAAAATTCTATCCGCGGAAACAGCTTTAGTAATTAAATAAAAATATTGGTACCATAGTGGTAGATATCTAGAAGAGATCACAGGGTAAATAACTGGACTATTTTATTTACATTTCAGAAAGAGAGAGAGACCACTGCCAACATTATCGACCATTTTGACATCAATGATCGTATTTTAGGGGGGGAACAAAATTGGCAATACTGTACAGAACTTTTTAAGAATATGACTTGAACCGTCATATTGTGTTGTAATTAGTAGGCGAATTTTAAATAAAATCATTGGAGCCATTTCCGTAAAAATATGGAGACTATCGCGGAATACTATTTTTTTTTTTAAATACCAGAACGGAATGTTAAAGTTGAGCTTGCTTAAACTCAAATTTCGAAAATTTTACATGATGGCAATACTTCCCTCTACCAGCAGAAAAATAAACTGTGTAAGTATTCCGAGCTAGAGTTTTACTTTCTCTTATTTAATTCAATTGATAAATTTTCTTTTTTGAAATTTTCATTTGACCACATACAGTGCACAGAATATCTTCATAAATGGCCGTCTTCCATAGAAGTTCAAGATCTTACTTCGAACAGAACACTTGAAATCTTTGTAGAAACATCCTCCAAATCTTGTTCAAGTAAACTGCCATTGTTGCTTGGTTAATAGGCCAACAACTATCCAGAGCAAGCCAATTTGTTATGGGGCCGTTTATCCTAACCACTCGAAAGACTGTTTTGCATAGGGCATAGATCGAAGTGTTTTGCATAGAATGACATGGAATCCTGCAAGATTCTTCAAACTATCCGTACTAACTACACAGTAAACGCCTTTATTGCTTGGCACATTTTTCAAGGAAAATTAATTTGTGGTGGGGGTAGTTCGGGGGGGAGACAACGTCAATTTTCTTTTAAATTGCCACTTTAATACAAAGTGCGGTCTTACTATTCAATATTAAGGTAATAAAGCATTGCCCGAATTCACAGTTTGAAGAAAATTTACGGTTAACCGGAAGTATAATGTTGTAGAATAAGTTTCCTAGTTTTGCGGCAATTTCTCGACAACTTGTCCAACGAATAGACTAAATTTAGAATGCAACCAGCACAGATATAAACATGCCACTTTAATATAATACATTTTTCCAGAGATAGTGATTTTATGAGGGTCTAGAGAATCTTTGTCGTTGGATTTCTAGTGTTGTTGGGATTGTTCGAGCGCTGACAACTGGAGTACTGAGTCGGCACATTCAAGTACCAGCTATATACTGAGAACCACATGTACCCCTACCACCATATATTTGTTATTGGCAGGAAGTAAACGTTGAATCAAAATTCCAAGTTTAAAGACTTAACTTTATGGTTTGTATTAATTTCTGTAACAGAAAGTCGTGTGAGTGTTTCACGCCAGATTTTTACTTTCTCTGACACGTAGTAACAGAAAGTATTGCGACCGTGCTAGATTTTCGAAGTTGAGTTTACGCCGAAGTACATGTTTTGGGGTCCCCTGAAAACGAAAAAATGTTTTTAGCAAGTCTATGCAGATGTGGGTTAACAGAATATCTCAAAAACAAAAAGTCAGAGGAAGCTACTACCGCATCAGACACAAAGATTAATGGGCAAAATCCATTAATCGGCAGTGCAATTATACTGAATGGCCTTCTTTTCTTTTTTCAGTTTGTCGTCACACCTCTCTACATCACTTTTATTTTATATCTTTTCCATGAAAACTTATTTTTTTTAATGTTCTGGGGGGAGAAATAGAGAAATTATTATTTTTCTGGGGAGAACAGTAGCGTCATGCTTTCCCCTAAAGTACCACTTCAATGTAATATATGGTTTTACCACCTACATTAGATTAATACAGATTAGAAGCATTGATAGAATACCAAATTTGAAGAAAATCGGTACTTAGTGCGACTTTACAGAATAGGTTTTTTTTGGGGGGGGAATTTTCCTGAAAACTGTTACAACGATTTTCTTTAAACTTGGAATGTTTGCTGCTCAGACAGAAACTTATCACTTTTAGTTGAAACTTTTTTCTGAACAAATTGACTTTAGAGGGGTATTGTGGGGTCTGTCAGTTAGTTTTAAATTTAAATTTGCACAAGCTTTCTTGGTTTTAACATAGAGCCACTCAGGTGTACAAGTAAAATCCCCACCACCACTTTAACAGCCAGCCCATTTAAACTTTGTAACGTTGCAATTTTAAAGACAATTTCTTGATTAAATTGTATTAATTTATTAGAGTGAGAGAAAGTTTGTTTGAATGTATCATAGCAGATTTTTTTTTTTTAAAGGTTTTCGTTTAAAAATTTTAATCGATATTTATATATTCGATAAAATTAAAATGTAAGTGCTCTGCACTAGTCACAGTTTTGTGTTGTGATTTACAGTGAGTATTCAATAATAAAAAGTGAACAAAGAGTGTCTCAGTGTGACTAAGAGATGGATAACAGAAATGAGAAGAAGAAATAAAATGGGCCGGGTGTGGCACAGCAGGACAGTTGAGGAATGTCGCCATGGAGAGTGGCTGGAGTCAGAGAGAGACTTGATGTCTCGTGTTACTGGAGTCTGGTTACATACAAGATATAGCGCACGCTGTCCCACCAACCTGTCCACTAGCAACCTCCCTCTGTCAGCGGACCTTCAACATCTCTCGGCCGCTCTCTTCACCCACCACTTTAAGGCCACGTGCTATAACCACATCTGTACCCATCACTTAAACACACTTCACTATATATACATTCAACATATAAATTACTCTACATGGAACATATAAGAAGATGTCGTTTATGACGTATTTCCGTTGGCACGGCTGTAAACAATAAAACAACTAACGTGAAATACTTGTACGACTTTTTCTTACGCATTTCTGACTATTTAATAAACATTGTAATTGACAAATTTTCTTCTTCAAAGTTGGTATTTTTATTAAATGTTTAGTTTTGTCCTTAATATGGCACTAAATGAACGTACATGCAATCAAATTACAAAGCAGACAGCAAATATGAATCCGAAACAATACTTGAATTCTGTCGTCACAGATTTCTCAAAACACCACTAAAATAATTTTATTCAGCAAAAAAGATTTCAAATGAAAATGATTAGATATAGACATACAGTTGAAGCTCCAAATGTTAAGAAAATCCTATGAACCTTGAACGAGAAAATTCCGGAAAACTAAGAAATAGTTCTTTATATATACATGTAAAGTCACACTTCCGGTTAATCGATATTTGTTGTACCTTAATATTATATTGGCGATAGAAACATAGATTATACTGAAATGGCATTTTAGATGAAAGGCTGAATGTAGCACTACCCCCCAGAAGCTGCTCAAAGTTCAAGTTTCCTGATGATACGTTTCAAATAAAAGTGATAGGCATTTAAGATGTAGAAAGTATACAATGTTTAAAGAAAATATCGCAAAAAATTGAAACAAAAACATTTAATTGCAATTGGTGGATTCTGACGGAAACCTTGGGATGCGATGACAGAACTTACAATGCAATATCAACAATAAGCCTCCTGCACTTTCCGGATTTTGAGATATTTTTGTGTTCCACACACTTTTTTTTACTTTCTCTAACTCCTAGCGATCGCGCCAGAATTTTGAAATTGAATGTTCACGGAAATACAAGTTTTGGAGTCCTCTGAGTTGGAAAAAATGTTTTCAGCGAATTGTCTGTTTGTAAATAACCGAATATCTCAAAAACGAAAAGTTGGATAAAGCTGAAATCTAATATTCCATTTAGGTACTAACATCGCGTCAGACACGAAGATTTCTGGAAAAATCATTGCCTTTACTGAAATAATTTTGTTTTTTTTTTTCAGTTTTTCGTAATTTTTCAAAAACCACTTCAACGATTTTCTTTAAACTTTGTATACTATCTACACACATAAATACCTATCACTTTTTTTGGGAATATTTTCCCGGTAAATTGATTTCTTGGAGGTTTTGGGGGAAGCAGTAGCGTTATGCTTCCCTCTAAAATACCACTTCAGTGTAATATACGAGTATGGTGATAATTTATGTATGATGGTTCACCACGACATAATATTAATACACATTAGAAGCATTGATAGAATTTCAAATTTGAAAAAGTCAGTTAACCAGAAGTGCGATTTTACAGAATCGGGTTTAGATTTTTTGAAATTTTCTCGTAAACAGTAACGAAAAGGGTTTTCTTTAAACTTGGAATGCTTGCTGCGTAGATAGAAACGTATCAATTTTATTTCAAACGTTTTTGTGAAAAAAATCGTTTTTACAAGGTATTGCAGGTCTGTCAGTGTGTCAGTTAGTTTAAATTTGCACAAGTTTTGTTGGTTTTGACATGGAGCGCTCTACTTAATGCTGCTCATGTATACAAGCAAGTCTTGACCACCATTTTTGTGGTTAGCCGAACATAACATTGTAACATTCTAATTATTAAAAAAATTTCTTGATTTAATTGTAATAATTAAGGTAAGAAAAAGGGCGCGTTTCACACTTTTTACTTTCTCTTACTCCTAGTAAGAGGAAGTATTGTAATCGTGTCAAATTTTCGATATCGAGTTTTCACCGGAAATATCCGTTTTGAGGTCCCCTGAGTCCAAAAAAGTGGTTTTTAGCAAATGGTCTGTGTGTGTGTGTGTGTGTGTGTGTCCGTGTGTCCATGTGTGTGTATGTATGTATGTGAACAGCATAGCTCAAAAATGAAAAATCGTAGAAAGTTGAAATTTGATATTCCGTTTAGAGGTCACCATGGGATCTGACTGTACGTTATCTGTAAAAATTCCTCAACCGGAAGTACCACTTTACTAGTTGGATTTTTTACTTTTTTGCGATTTTCTCAAAAATGGCTCCGACGATTTTCTTTAAACTTTAAACATCAACCACACATACAAAGAGCTACAACTTTTATTAGAAACATTTCTCCGGGAAAATGCATTGAAGGGCACTTTTGGGGGAGGGGTGGGGTTAGGTTTCCATCTAAAGTGCTATTTCAGTTTATTAGACAATTCTGCCATCTAAATAATGTTAATTAGAATTAAATATGTTGTTGAAATTCCGAGTTTGAAAAAAATCGGATAACCGGAAGTGCGTTTACTTTACCACTTTACTAAATGATTTATTCACTTTTTCGCAATTTTCTCAAAAATGGCTTTGACGATTTTTTTTGAAACTTCGTATATAAACTAAACATGCAAAGATCTACAACTTTTATCTAAAACATTTCTCTGGGAAATTTCTTTTAAGAACTTTTAGGGGAGGGGGGGTTAGATTTTCATCAAAGTGGTATCCTAGTTCATTATACAATTCTATCATCCAAACATAATTAGTTAGAAATAAATAGATGGCTGAAATTCCGAGTTTCAAGAAAATTAGTAAACCGGAAGTGCGCTTTTACTGAACAGTTTTTTCAGTTTTCGACGAATTTCATTAAATTTGGTACACAAACTATAAAATTTGTCAATTATCATTTTGAGAACTGGATTAAGAGAAAGTTGTGTGAGTGTTTCACACCAGATTTTTAATGAGGGAGCCTCAAAACGCTATTTCTGATAAAATAATTTTTTTTAAATTTGACATGATCGCCATAGTTTTCTAGCAGCAGAACAAATACAAAAAAAAAATCCACACACCTTTGGATCACAACAATTGGGCCCTAATTTGACAAACACTGACGCTCCAACAGTATACAAATGCATAATTACATTTTTTCTCACACATTGAAACCACTAAACTTGTGAGGTCCGCGACAAGCCGCGGCTCTTGCTCCCTGAGTGGATCACACAATAGTATTATATAGTGAGCCCTATCTAACGTCCACTCCCCACCCCCCAGCAATCCTTAAATCACTTTTCCAGAGAAACGTTTAAAATAAAAGTGATGATAGCTTTTTTTATCTTTACCAAATGTACCAGTTTAAGAAAATCTGAAAAGGGCCGTTCGAGAGAAAAATTACAAAAACTGACCAGCCCATGCAGCAAAGACGGTCCCTTCCTGTTAACTTTCTTTAAACTAGCCATTTTGTTATGGCTATTTAATTGTGGTCTCCATTGCATACAGTTAGTAAAGCCAACCGTTATTCTGAAATGGCTTTTTAAAGGAAAACTACTCGCACAGAGTGCAGCAAAATTTTAGTTTTACAAAGAAAATCGTTCCACACAAATTTGATGGGTTTATAAGTTGGTTGTTGTATATGTAATTGGATCTGTCAAAGCATGCTTAATTTTTTTGATTCAGATTCTCATAAATCGTGGCTATCACTTCGTGTAGAAAGAGAGTTGACTTCCACCACTTATTGTAAATCACGCACCACACTGGTTGATTATAAGGTCATACAAGTATGTGTATCATTGCAAAAAAAAAAATGTACTAATTATGATTAAAACTTAAATATTGGTATATAATAGATCATGTATGTCCTCACGTGTTGGTCTAGTGGCTAGGGCACTCGCCCTTCGTGCGAGAATTCAGGGTAAAGTCGCGAGGGCAAAGTCGGTGTTGACCCAGCATCGTGATAAAAAGTGGGAAGCTACAGTTTTTTTTTTTTTTTTTTTTTTTTTTTGGTGTAGGGGATTATCGCACTGCGACCTGAAAGATCTATTGTGCCCCCCGGAGCCTTCTCAGTGCACTGTCGGCCTCCGGACAGTGTTCTCTCGCTACAGACAACACTGTCCATCACCGAACAGTGAGCTGTAGGGGCTCCTAGGAAGAGAAAATCTAAGGGCAGCACGACTGGATTTGAACCCGTGATCTCCGCGTTGCTAGTTCAGCGCGCTACCACTGAGCTAATCCCTTCCCTAAGCTACAGTTAGTAGCGCCCTAGGTAACGAAGGCCGGAACTAAAAGGCGTGGGAAGTGCGGCGTACCTAAACAATAAACACGCCCCCTTATTCAAAACGCCGTGTGGCAAGTCTTGGCCCTTCATGGGCTGTTGCGCCGTAGGGGGGAAGAGATCACGTATATTGAAAAGAAATTTAAAATCAAGTACTTTGGTAAAGGAGTTATGTAGTGCATGTCACAATACTCTGTGTCTTGTCATGGTACTGTATTGCGGGAGGGCTATAGGAAATTTGAAGAATACATTATATAAATAAGAATATATAAAGTCTAATGAAGAGTAATATACGAGTATATACAGTTAAACGCGAGTAAGATAACAAATAAACATTGAAAAGCATGAAAGATTAATGTAAGAAAATATTCCAACACTATGACAGAATTAGACTGTTAAAACATTAAGTTGAAGTCAACTCTTACACGGATTGATAGCCATGATGTATGAGAATCCGAAACAGGTCAGAAACAAAAAAATCTGGTGTGAAACACTCACACAACTTTCTCTTACTCCAGTACTCAAAATTATAATTGACAAATTTTATAGTTAGTGTACCAAATTTAATGAAATTCGTCGAAAAGTGAAAACACTGTCCAGTAAAACTGTCCGGTTTACTAATTTCCTTGAAACTCGGAATTTGGGTCATATATTAATTTCTAGTTATTTCAATTTGGATGACAGAATTGTATAATCAACTGTGATAGCATTTTAAAGAAAAACATAACCCCCCTCCCCCAAACGTCCCCTTAAATGAATTTATCAGGGGAAAAGTTTCAAATAAAAGTTGTAGCTCTTTATATGTATAGTTAACAACGCTGGTTTAAAGAAAATCGTTGGAGCCATTTTCGAGAAAATACCAGAAAACTGGAAATTATATTTCAGTAAAAACGCACTTCCGGTTATCTATTTTTTCAAACTCGGAATTTCAACAACATATTTAATTCTAATTAACATTATTTAGATGACAGAATTGTCTAATATACTGAAACAGCAGTTAAGATGAAAACCTAACCCCACCCCTCCCCAGAAGTGCCCTTAAATGAATTTTCCTGGAGAAATGTTTCAAATAAAAGTTGTAGCTCTTTGTATGTGTAGTTGATATAGCAAGTTTAAAGAAAATCTTCGGAGCCATTTTTGAGAAAATTGCAAAAACGTAAAAAAAACAACTAGTAAAGTGGTACTTCCGGTTGAGGAATATTGACACATAACGCACCGTCAGATCCCATGGTGATACCTAAACGTAATATCAAGTTTGAACTTTCTACGATTTTTCGTTTTTGAGCTATGCTGTTCACATACATACACACACACACACAACACACACACACACACACACACACACATACAGACCATTCGCTAAAAAAACTTTTTTGGACTCAGGGGACCTCAAAACGGATATTTCCGGTGAAAACTCGATATCGAAAATTTGACACGATTACAATACTTCCTCTTACTAGGAGTAAGAGGAAGTAAAAATTGAAGTATGCTTTGACGGATAAAATCATAGATTATAAATTTGTGGTTACTATGCACAATTTAAAGGAAATCATTGTAATTGTTTTCGGGGACAAAAAATCAGCAAAATATGTACTTCCTGTTGACGGATTTTGACCGAAACCTTGGAGGCAGGTCACATGGTGGTACTTGAACAAACTATCAAATTTAAGGCTCCCTCCGATTTTTCGTTTTACAGATATTTTGTTCACTCAACCAAACCACTCAGCAATATTGAGACTACTCGCTAAAAACAGTCCTTTCGTACTTATGGCACTTCAAACACGCATTTCTGGCGAAAACTCAATTTCAAAAGATGAACAAGATCGCCATATTTCCTGTTAAACAAAAGAAAATAAGAGAAAGTAAAAATCTGGTGTGAAACAACACTCCCACCACTTTCTCTCACAATAATTAATACAATTTAATTAAGAAATTTTCTTTAAAATTGAAACGTTACTATGATTAATTGGGCTGACTATACATTGGGTGGTGGGGATTTTTACTAAAAATATTTTAAACAAAGTTTTACGTTTCTATCTAGGCAGCAACCATTCCAAATTTAAAGAAAGTCGTTGTAACCGTTTTCCGGTCAGTTATAAAATACTCAAAAATTTATTCTGTAAAGTCGCACTTCCGGTTAACCAATGTTTCAAATTTGGAATTCTATCAATGCTTCTGAATGTATTTTATGTTGGTAGTAAAAACATACATATTATACTGAAGTGGTACTTTAGAGAATAACGCTACTGTTCCCCCAGAACCCCAAAAAAGCAATTTTTCTGAAACAATGTAAAAATAAAAGTGATAGATGTTTGTTTGTGTAGATAGTACATGAAGTTTAAAGAAAATCGTTGGAGCCGTTTACGAGAAAATTAGGAAAACTGAAGGAAAAAATTCAGTAAACTCGCACTTGCGGTTGATGGCTGTTGCCTGAAATCTTCGTTTCCGTTGCCGGTGAAATATCGTTTGAGCTTCCAGTGACTTTTGTGTTTTTGGATATTCAGATAAACCTCCAATACAACAAACTATTCCTCTTCAAGAGGCCTCAAAACATGTGTTTCCGGTGAAAACTCAATTTCGAAAATCTGGCACGATCGCGATACTTTTTCTCTTTACTAGAAGTAAGAGAAAGTATTTTTATTTTGATTTTTTTGGCATCAGCTTTTAGGCTATTAAGAAAAAGTAAAACAGTCCACAGATAATTTGATTTTCTTGCGTTTGAACCACCGCCAGATATAGAAATATTTTATATGAATACATGATTTTTAAGGGTAAAATAAATTGAAAATAATGGACTAATTTCGGTTTTAAAATAATAATTTTGTTTTTGTGCAATAAATTGTCCAATATCTAAAGCTGCTGTTACGTTAAAAAGCGAGATTCGATGGTTCCATGCAAAAAACTTATTATTGAGCTCAGCGTTGCAACGTATTTCTAATCGCCAATCCAAATACTGGCTACAGAAACCAGTCACAAGAAGGGAGAAACAGAAATTATCTTGTTGACTGTAATTAATGTTGAAGGTAATAACATTTCATACCTGTAATAAAAAACATAAATAAATAGCAAAAATGTTTGATTAAAATGTTGCTATGGTTAAGATGTATTATATACATGAATAACGTCATCATTAATCAGGTATAATTTGTGTTATTTGGTGGTGGAGATGTGTATCTGTGGATGTGGTGTACATTACTGGAAATAAACTGTTGGACCGCGCCACTCTCACTTCTTCACTATCTGATTAAATATATACCAGAAATGTTCAACCATACTGTCTTCCAGACAGACAGACACACACACCCCTCTTCATCTTCACATAAAATATCTTCCATATTGAATAATTTATTTTTGTGAAAAACACTGAAATTATTTTATTTTATTTAATATTTTTTTAACCAAAAACAAAACAAAAAATCTGGTGTAAAACAATCACACACAGCTCGCTGTTCACAAACGTTTACTTGGGCATGCTATACAAAAGATGGCCGCGTACCTGGCCTATGTGCCAGCCAACTCTCACCAATCAAACAAAGTTTAAATTCGTTTCCGAGAAAATTACAAAAAAAAAAAAAATTGAAAAACTTCTTCTCTAAAGCACTTCCGGTTAAGCGTTTTTCTTCAAATTGAGAGTTCTACCAATGTTTCTACAGTACTTCAATATTATATAGGTCGTGGAACCAAATATTGTGCTGAAGTGGTACTGTAGAGGAAAGCTTAACGTTGCTCTTCCCCCAGAACCCCAAAAATCAATTTTCTCGTGAAAATGTTTCAAATAAGTGTGATGAGTGTAGTGATATGTGTAGATAGTACAACAAGTTTAAAGAAAATCATTTGAGCCGTTTTTGTGAAAACAGCGAAGAACTGAAAAAATCATTAAAGTCGCACTTCCGGTTGATGGATTTTGGCGGAAACCTTGGTGTCAGATGCGGTGGCAGTGCCTGAACGGAACACCCAGATTGAGCTTGCTGCGGTTTTTCTTTTTCGAGATATTTTGTGACCTTCACTCGACTTTCTCTTACTGCATTTTCCTCAGCCGTAATTCAACAATTAATTAAACGATAGTATTCTTTTAGATATTTAGCTCCCCCCTTTATCACTTAGTTAAAAAAAAGTTTCACGAAAATGCCGGTTGTGAGGTGACCCTTACTTTGTCGCATTTCCCCACCTACTTAACACCTGCTTAACATAAATTTTGTCGGATATAATAGTATGTTTCAATAAATGTTGTAGAATATTTTGTGTATTTGAAATGTCAAATTGAAAGGAAGGAGATGCAGTATGCTTTGAAGATAATTGGGCAAAAAAACTTTCAATCGGTAAAGTGGAATTTTCATTGACCTATTTAGTTCAAATTTGGATTTTTTTTCTTTTCACAGTTAATTAATAAAATGGGTGAACCGTCCCTTTAAAGCCTATGAACGACGGCCCAACAAAAACCTCTTAAAATGAATTTCCCAGTAAACTGTTTCAAGAAAATGTTTTCCCACCTGTTTATTTATAGTTATATACCAAATTTAAAGAAAATTGTTTGAACCATTTTTGAGAAAATTGGAAAGCTATTTAGTAGAGCGGATCATTTCTAAAAAGCACTCACAAGTCTCCAAAACATGTATTGGATTGACATTATTGGATTGACATTGGAAACATTATCTGGATGACAACAGAATTTCCAAAATTTGACACGATCCCAATATTTCCTCTTACAATAAAAAGCCTGTTATGAAACATTTAGACAAATTTCTAATTGTAATTCTCAAGTTCTAAATGATAAATTTCCTTAAATTAGAAAGTTTTATTTAACTTTTAGTTCCCAGATCTGCACTCGGTGTTACATTGTACTGTTGGTATTATAGAGCCTAACATCTCCGAATCAATAATAACTTAACTATGACTATGAACAAAATTAACTGACAATTTTTAAAATTTAATAACCGCAGTAGAATTGTTCTCTGATTAATATTTTAAAGTATAAAGGTAAATCTTAGGAAACTTGAGAAATTTAGAGTTCAAAGGTGTTAATTTACATTTTTTCTTTCTCTTATTGAGAAATTCGCATTTTCATTAATACACTCGGCCATGGATATCTGCGAAGGAAGTTTCGGCAAAAATCGAGTTACCGGATGTTCACTTTATTTTTATTTATTTGTTTTTCACATTTCATGATTTTTAACGAACTTCTTTACTATGGGTCTTATTAAAATATGTAGATCTTGTATTTTTTGTTTGAAGTATTTTATCGGAAAATTAATTTTGGCGCAGCTATGACTTTACATTATGGAGTTTTTTCTCCGCTTTCAGCTGCTTCATTATGTGCTCATCGATCGCTTTCACCACACTCGCCAATTTCACCTTCTCTTAATTAATAGTTATCTTAGATTAGACTATCGCAAAGTTATAGGGCACATACTCTAATTAGTGCCTCAGTTTGCATTTGAGGATCTGTGAACACACACTACTTATCAAGACATGCTGAAGGTGGGTTGATGCTGATGACCGTAAAATGAAGCGAGTTAGCATGGAAGAAATCTCTGATATTTTCCAACACTGCACTCAACCACCTATTATACACTTATTTCCACTATGGATAATTGAAAACTTCCAATAGAAGTTGATAAATGCATTAGAGAAATTCGTATGAGTGTTTCAAAACAGATTTGTATATATTTGAAATCAATTTATTTTCCTTTCTTGAATAAATTCAAATCTTAATGCTCTGAATAATAATGAAAAGCAATAAATTGAGAAAAATTGAAAAATTTCATTATGTTATGAAGCATTTATTAATTTTGAATAAAGAAGTTTTAAAGTAGATTTCCAGTGTAATATCCCAAATGGCGATGGCAGGCGGAGCTGTCGAAGTGAGGGAAAGCGTCTGTACAGCATCTGTGCTTTTCAGTGATTCGAGATGTTCACTTCAGAAGATTATCATAGAATATTCTCTCTAACACGATTAGTTTGCAGAACAGCCGGAAATTGAGGGTGTCACAATGTTGATATTCTGGCAAAGTTCAATAGGACGAAGAAATTCCGGTAGCTTGTATAGATTTCGGTAATGCTCTGAAGAGTCATTATTTAGAATTAAGCAGAACGAAAAGGTAGAAAAGATAGGCAAATTTAAAGAATACAGGCTCATTTCCAGGAAAGCCTTGGTATGAGAGCCTTGGTATGAGATATTGCAGAGAGAAATGGAATTTTATACTACAATAATTTAGCTCAGATAATCATAACCTTAGTAAACAGCACTTACGCAAAATAAAGACAGTATCAGCTGGCAGTGTGTTGGGAATAGTGACCAGAGAACAGTATTGAAGTGAACTGTCTGAATGTGTAGGAATACCCGTTGCTCTGAAAGCGTGTAGGCTATAATGAGAAAGGAAGTGCTACCTTGCATGTATGGTTTTATTTAAGAATATTAAATGAAAAATAAATAGAGACATTACAGGGGGCCCAATATAGGTCGTTCCTAGCAAATGTCGTAAATTTGCTACCAAAACGTCATAACAACATAAAGCATAGACAGCACAGCCATTAATCTTGATATTGTGGTAATGATATATTTGGGTAAGGAAGTAATTAGTACAGTTAAGCCTCCTCGAAGGGCTAAGTGGACTGACTAGCCGTTTCTTCAGGGGTCCTGGCGTTCCTGTCGCTATTTCAGCTTAACAACATGAACAACACTTAACACTACATCACCAGCATTTATACAAATACACATAGGACTTGCAGGGGTAGCCGCTACCTACCTCAGTGAACTCCACAGGCATTCACAAACAACTCGTGCTCAAACACCATCAAACACTTTCACTAACAACTCTAGCTCACAACCACACACATTCATAACAACTCTAGCTCACCATCACACACATTCACTAACAACTCTAGCTCACCATCACACACAACATTCACTTACAACTCTAGCTCACCATCACACACATTCACTAACAACTCTAGCTCACCATAACACACAGTCACTAACAACTCTACGCCCACGCATCACCAACATTCAATAAACAACTCGGAGCTCACCATCACACACGTTGCACTGTAACAACTCTAGCTCACTATCAAACCCATTCACTAACAACTCTAGCTCACCATCACACACATTCACTATCTACTCTAGCTCACCATCACACACAACATTCACTAACACCTCTAGCTCACCATCACACACAACATTCACTAACAACTCTAGCTCACCATCACACACATTCACTAACAATCTAGCTCACCATCACACACATTCACTAACAACTCTAGCTCACCTTCACACACATTCACTAACAATCTAGCTCACCATCACACATATTCACAAACAACTCTAGCTCATCTTCACACACATTCACTAACAATCTAGCTCACCATCACACATATTCACAAACAACTCTAGCTCACCGTCACACACATTCACTAACTAGTCTAGCTCACCATCACACACATTCACAAACAACTCAAGCTCACTATCACACACATTCACTAACGATTCGGATTGCACATTTTATAGCCGACTGCTTTCGGTTTGAAATGCTAGTTTGGAACACTAACAACTAAAGGAACCAGACAGTAAATCTTTCAGGTCACAGTGGATACGGCTTTACAGGCCGTCGCTCCCTCTGCAAATATCCATAGCATAGATCAAACAAAATCCCTCGTCTCCAACGAGATTGGAGAAGAAAGAAGTGGAAAAGACTGCTACACGTACGTTTCCATTTCAAAAGCGGGGCTAGTTATTCTCACCAGCAGTAGAGCTGTAACTGTTAACAGTTTGGCTTTGCAGCGCTCAAAACGAAATATTCGCTAGAATTAATAAATAAAATCTTATAAATAAATATTTTCCTTCTTTTATAATTTTCCTCCAATCTTCTTTCAGGTATTCGAACTGAATATGAGAGAGCGACCAACAATTCGCGAGTTCCAAAAATCAGTAAACTAGAGAAGCCGAAAACAATATTACAGTCAAAATATGTCCATGGCACAGGTTGTAGAAGCATAATTCTGGACAGACTTTAAGAACTAAATGGTTTTGAAAGGAGATAATTTCAAGAACACCTGTTAATGAGCTTATCTTGGGGGATGAGCACAAAACATGGTTTGTACATTCGACCTTTTGGCAGAAACAAGAAGAGTAAGGTTTTTGAAAAAAGGAAGGTAAAGAAATGGTAGTGATAGGAGAGGAAACAAATGGATAGCTGCAAAATAACAATCAGAAACAATCTGATAAAACATAAGGTGAAAGAGAAAAACTAATAAACCTAGATCAAAGAATCCATGAAAGTGATAAAACTGAAAACGGCAATAAACAGAATAAATACAAAAATAATAAATTCAGAATTAAATTATTATTAACTCTAACATAATATATTATCTGTTAATATTTTTATAGCAGGTATATAGAAGGTTGTGTATATACCTACTTATAAACCCTGTTGAATGAATCAGGTAGAGGGAAAAAATTCAGTTATTAGGTAGGTATTTTGTCCCCATGGTAACAAACACAGGCTTAGTCTCACTAGAACTTAGGGATAGTTCAGTAATAGAAAAAATATTATACAATCATATAGGTTACTGTAAACAGCTGGCAGTAGTTTTTAGAAAACTTATTGGAGAAGATATTCAAGACATATCGATTTTATTTTGACGTATAAAATGAATTCTAACACAATTGAAGATTATAGTGTGAAACAATCACATGTCTCTCTCTCGCAAATTAATAGGCTTTTCTTGTATAAAACAAATTTAATAAACAGTCTTCATTAGGAATTGCACCTTTACAATATGCAAAAATTAGGGTACAAAACCCTAAAAATCTGGTTTTCTAAAGCTCACACAAATTTCTTGTCTACAACTATCATTACTGTCAAATTGGAAAATTTCATGAATACAAGTGGCATGGAACCCGGCATTTTACTGATTGGTTTTTAGAACATAAGAAATGCTTGAATGTGATTATATTTCACACCACCAGGGAATACTTCTAATCAATCCACAATAAATCTTAAATTTTTATTTAATAGAAATTTTTATTTAATAGACGACTATTTTCGGTGTACAAACACTCAGCAACTGAAGGAGCCAGACCTTTGTGAGATCTTTCAGGTTACAGCGGGTATGGCTCAGCATTAAAGGGTTGTTATAAAACTTATAAGCTAATTTAAGGCAGTTCGCATTCTCAATTTTAAAGAAATATTGCTGGAGCCGTTTTGGAGGAAAATCAAGACAAACTCTGAAACCTATTAGGTAAAGAATAGAATTGCGATTTATCGACTTCCTTAAAACTTTTTAACTTTTTTCTTGCTATGAATTCTAGCAAAACTTGGAGTGAATCCTAAAATTTATTTTAAATGGTAGTAGCCTACATTATTCTGAATGGACACTCAGAGGAAAGCAGTACTACTCTCAAAGAGACTTTTTCGAGAAAATGCAAAGAATGATAAACAAAACAAACAAACAACTTTCAATAAACGCGCCTTTCCAGTTGATGCTTTCCGCGTCGGACCCCATTGAAGATATCTAATCGAACAGTCAATTTAAGAGTTTCCGGCGGCTTTTCTTTTTGAGATAGCGCCGATCGCTATATACCCTTTTTCTCTTAATGTATTTCCGTATTGAACCTCATTCTAAGTTCTGGAACGTTCGCTGCATTATTTAAGAGAAAAAGTCGTTTTAAATAAAGTAAAAAAACTGAAAGATCTTTTTATGTTTCTTTGGAGTTCGGTGGAGTAAGAATTCATTTTCGACAATTCTAAAACATAAACAATGAAATATCCAAACATTTAAAAAGATACGGTGCTTTTCATGTGATTGAAAAGTATATTTCTTGTCGGTACATTTCAAAAGAAATAAATGAAACCAAAAGCTTGTTAATTAATCCATTTCACCACATATAAAGAAGAGGATTAATAATAAATTAAATTAGTGGTTAATTCAAATATTTTATGAGAGCTTGATAAATATTTAAAGGAAATAATAAAGGGATGAGATAATAACTTTGGAACAACAGAATTGAGTAGACTGAAGGCAATACAGAGAATTGTGGAGTGATCAGTACATTAGCCGGCAATTAGATGGCACTGGCAACATAGTCATCTCCGGTCTGAAATAATCACCAATCTAGAACAAAGGCATAGGTATTTTTTTTGTAATATTTTTAGTGAAGTTACACCGTGTTATTTTCGTAGTCTTTTTTTTGTAGGGAGTGTCATCGTTGTTGTAAAAACAAAAATTCTGGAGTCTCTTCAACAATTGTGACAAAGAGTGTTTAAACTTGTTTTTGTTAGCCTTAGCAATAATTAGATAGTGCGAATTATACTTGTTGGTCTTTTAGAGATTAAGAACTCCCTGAATGTGATTATACTAAATGGGAGCGCTTGTCAGCCATCCACTAATCTTATAATGGCAATTCAAAGCTAGAGCTAACTTCCGCAGAATCCCGCAAAAAATCCATTTTTCGGATAAACTTTTCAACTAAAAGTGATGGATATAGTTCAGGTGACACTCCAAGTTTAATGAAAATCCATGGAGCCGTTTATAAGAAAATTCCGAAAAACTTTGTAAAGTATTCTGCAATGCCCCGGTTAATCGATTTTCTTCAAACGTCGGAATTCTAACAATGCTTTCAATTTTACCATAATAATGATAATTGTGGTAGAACCGTAAACTGTATTAATTTAGAGGAAAGCTTGACGCACTCCACACCTCATCCACAACCACAAAGAAACATCAATTTTCCCAGGAAAATGTTTCATTTGAAACGTTGTAGGCCTGTATTTGTATCAGCTTTAATGAAAGTTGCTTGAGACGTTCCCCCATATAACTACGTAAAAATAAAAAAATAAATTCATTAAAATTGCACATTTGGTTGATGGATGTAAGCGAAACCTTCGTAGCCTCTACTGATTCATAAGCGGATTTATTAGTCTGAGCTTCCATTAGCTAAAAACATTTCTTTGCTTGAGAGAACTCAAAATATGTATTTCCGGAGACAACTCAGTTTTTTGAAAAATTCTATAAGATCGCAATACTTGCAGTTACAGCGGTAAGAAAAATACAAAATCTGGTGTGTGAAACACTCACACGACTTTACTTCAAACTTGGAATTTTTACTAAAGGTATAGTTTGCCTTTTGATTATAAATACAGATAGTGGGAATTATGCTGGTTACTTTTTAGGACGTAAGAAACACCTGAATGGAACAATATTGTTGACTATCAGTGACTCTATTAATCCTGGTGAAACTTAAAATGAGTTAATTCTACGTCACAGATTTCTTAGAGTCACTAAAACTCAATTTTCTCTGAAAAATTGATCGATATGAAACTGATGGATAATCGACTTCCTTTAAATTTAGACTTCCAGCAATGCACTATATGGACCCAAACAATTTACACTGGTGGCAGAAGTGTAAACCTGTGGTGGATGGTACTTCCAAAGGAAAGCTCCAAGGTTCAGTATTCTTCTCCACAATTCTAAAAAAAATCAATTTTCCTGTAAAACTGTTCCAAATAAAGATGGCGGGCCCATTGTGCCGTGATACCTGCTATGCGTGTTCATGAACATGTTTGCAGTCATTTTCTGAGAAAATGTGAAGAAAAACCTATTCAATGGAGTCGTATTCCATTAGAAGGATTTTTGCCTGCCGAACTCTTTGTATCTCGAGATAACTGAACAGGATATGAAATTTTAACTTGCTGCAATGTTTCGGTTATTGGAAATATTTTGTGTGTATATATATATATATATATATATATACACACACACACGCGCGCACACATATTAAATGCGTGTTTCGTATGTAAGGGAAAGAAGTAAGAGGAAATATGTGATTTCCATGAAACACCTAGTTTGATTTTGGGCACTTCATACAGATAATTACAGACATTGTATAGAACTTATTAGAGATTCTTAGATACACATATTGGCCATATTAATAACATATTAACAACAAAGAAGATCGAGAAAAGGATACCAAACAAGAAAAAAGGCAGAAGGGAAGATAGGGTGGAGTGGACTCTCTCTTGTCTGTTCAAGGAACAAAGAGCACGTGGAACGTGGCACAACACACACACAACAAAGTGGGGAATTTTAACACGACAAACAAATCTATTCAAATGTATGTAAATTTATTCTGGGCATCATTATTAATGTGTGTATACCTCAACCGACCTCAATCTCTATTTGCACTTTGTACGGATCCCCCCACCACTCTTCTTACTGCACATTACTTATTTTCTTTACTTCTTAAATTTTTTTTATTTTTTTATTCTTTAAATTAAGGAGAGAAAAATGGTGGATGCTATTGCCATTATGGTTTCTTGTCTAAACTTCTAAATGGCAATTATTTATTTTTTGGATTGAAAGTTTTTATGTGAGAAAAATGGTGGATGCTATTGCATTATGGTTTCTTGTCTAAACTTCTAAATGGCAATTATTTATTTTTTGGATTGAAAGTTTTTATGTTTATATTTTAGTCAATTTTTATTGCTCTATTTTAATTTAATTATATATATATACAAATTTTATATTTAATTTTTTGATCATTTCACCTATTTAAGCAAATTATTAAACAAAATGAATGCTGGCATGAAACACTCACACGACATTCCCTTAATGAAATTCTCATAAGTCTTGATAGACAATATCCTCAAACTTGGAGTTTTTATGGAAAATGTATAGCCCTTAATGTTAAAAGGGAGGTGGACTAATGTGATTTCAGTTTACTGAAATGCCTATAGATAATATATATTGTGGGCGTGTGTGAGTGTACTAAATATATCAGGTTTAAAGAAACTTTATTGGAAATTTTTGTAAAAATCGGGAAAACTATGAAGGAAAATTCAGTAAAATCGCACTTCCATTTAATAGATATTGTCTGAGATCAACACAAACACGCACGCGCACAAACACTCACTACAGATGAGTGTGGGGGGGGGATTATTCGCAAAAAAAAAATATTTCTATTCGTACACACAGTAACACTTGATGAATGACAAGGTAAGAATTCCCGGTAAAAACAAAACTACTCAATTTCGAAAATTTGTCACAAATCCTTGGGAAGAAAGAAAGCAAATAAGAAATAAATAAAACAAAATAAAAATAACACTAAAGTGAAAATAACAGTGTGAAGTTACCTGTGATCCCTGAGATGGTCCTGGCGTCTAAACGCTTTGCCGCAAATATCGCAGGAATATGGGCGTTCATCAGTGTGCGTCCTTTCGTGTATCAATAAATTATAGGATTTAGTAAATTCTCTAGAACAGAATTTACAGATAAACTGTTTTTTAGGACGAGACGATTTAATTCTTGACGATGGTGGCTGTAAAGCGGAACTGGCTGTAGTATGCAACAGTACACTAGGGGGAGATGTTGTAGTCGCTACAATATTATTTGTACTGCTATTATTACTAATATTATTATTACTATTATTATTATTATTATTACTAATTATATCGTTAACCGTGGTAGTAACTGTTTGCAAGAGTGACGCTGCAGATGCGGAGGGATCATCTGGGTCATCTTCATCTTCCAGATCTGGATCCGGCGGCTCGGTGGGTGTTGTCAGACAACGCTGTTGTTGTTGCTGCTGCTGCTGCTGTTGAACGGCCGCTGTTGTACTTGTCAAACTGAGCCGGTGTAAAGTTAAATACGATTCTAAAGCTTGTAAACTTAACGCTGTAGCTTCTGGACTGTCCGGTGGTAGTAGGGCTGCTTGTTGTAATGAGGTTACCATAGCCGTTTGTAAACTTAATACAACCCCTTGTAGGGTGGCCTGGACTAAATCCTCTTGCATGGTTCGCCGCTTTGTTGTAGCTGATAAAATAATAAGAGTAGATATAGTAAGAGATGAGAACTGGGAGCATGTAAAAAAAAGAGAGGAGACGACAGCACGGCACAACAGCTCTCAGCCTTGCACTAGATGCTTGCTCACATCACACTAGCCCTTCCCCCACAACACCTCTCTGT
The DNA here is from genome assembly GCA_011037195.1 of Triatoma infestans. Classification (NCBI taxonomy): domain Eukaryota; kingdom Metazoa; phylum Arthropoda; class Insecta; order Hemiptera; family Reduviidae; genus Triatoma; species Triatoma infestans. The sequence continues at coordinate 145,344 of JAAEAF010014893.1, forward strand.
AATGTGCCCCCTCTTGCTCTGAACTAAACTCGCGAGGTACAGTCACTGCCAACAGTTCACTCTCTCACACACACACTGCTGCTTCTCTCCTTCTCTTTAACACACACACACAAACACACAGAGATTATCTCTTTACAATTATAAGCTCTTGTTTTGGCTCTTTTTACACAATCCTCATTTATACTAATTTATAACTATGGATTTTTTATGTAAACAAGTTATCCCTTTGTTACCTTATTTCCGCCTATTGTAATTATTTTTATTAATAAAGATACCATTAAAAAGACAATGCACAAAACTAATGACTTTTAAAGTAAAATGCTTTTCTAATTAAATAAAATAAATCAACCATAAAATTCAACCATAAAAATAAAAAATAAAGTAATTGCATGTATTTTTAATAATTATAAAAAACAAGTAGGGTAAAAATGTATGTTCCAGAACACTTTTCCACCCCCCCGGCCCACTCCCTCGTCAGGCCGAATCGCAGTTTTTGCCCCCCACCACAAGCCGCCCTTCCTCGGCTGCTCTATAGGTGTGCTGATGGGTAGAGTGAGGTGTATATAGCTGTCTTTTTCTATTCAAGGCCAGTTGCTTATTGCATTTTAATGTTTATTTTTATCTTTTTTTTTGTTTAATTGCCCTGCCCCAGTAATAGTGCATTGTCCCCCACTGACGTCAAAATAGATTAGTTAGCGCACTGGTTGACCTTGTTCAATTAGAATTTTTTTTTTAGTTCAAATCATCTAAGTAAGAAAGGGTTATATATAAAATTGTACCACCTTTAAGGAAGCTTAGTTAGTAAAATGGCGGTAGAGTGGAAAGAGATATCAGCGAGTGATAATTATATTAGGTTTGTTTCAACATATCCAACCATCACGCTCACCGATTTGGATTTAGTACTAAGTTATATCAATCTGTACAGCGATTTAAAATCTTTAGAAGAATATACTAAAGAATATACTGTTATGGCAGCTAATAAACATTATATAAATTGTGTTTGGTCAAATCCAAAACAAAAAGTGGGACCTGATAATTGTCCTTGTTCACATATTGCTTCTCTAGCACACTGTATTAACAGAGATTTAAATGAGCTGTTCAGCGAATAGTGGGGGAAGTAAATATAGTTGAGAAGTAATGTGTGACATCCTAGTTTGCGATCATATCTCAAGATGGCAAGTGGTATAGGATTGCAGCTTACAACCTGCTTCTCGCTCAACACCAGCAATTCAAAACAATTAGTGACAGGTCTTTCTGAAGAAGGTGAACCACTTATAGCATTAAAAACAAAAAAATCAGTTATCTATTTGAATGATGAAGATTGGACAATTCTCCAAGATAGCAAGCAAATATGTGATGATTTTTTTGGTAAAAAATACGGATCTTCTATGTCCGATATTCAGTTGAAGCATTCATCAGTTTTCTTTGAGAACTTCACCCATAAAACTATGGTTATCCAGGGGAAACCATCATGGCTTGAAGAACTCCTCAAATATCAACCTCCGAAGATCAATTTATTAAGAAGTGAATATTTTAAACTAGTTAGTGTAATTGAAGATGTTAATAAACAAGTCAGTTATTTAAAAAAATTATTGAACTATGATTTTTTCTTTAACAAAAATGTAACAACTGCTGAATAAATTTGTTATATCAGATAGATTGTTTTATTTATTTTCCTGAACTGGTATCAACAAGGAGGTTAATAAAAATAAATACTCAATTTTATATGAACTTTATTAAGCTACTAAATCTTTTACATTTATCCAAGAAGGTTTCTTGAAACCTAACCACTTTACATACAGCTTATTACTTTTACGTCTCAGTATTTTTTCTACAAGATATACATCTTTATATTTAGTTTTCTGCAGCTCCTGAGTGTAAAATGCACCTTGAATGGGCTGTCCTGTCAAATCTTCCAACAAATAAGTATATGGAATTGTGTTGCGAACATTTTTAATTTTAAATATTTCTGTACTCCAGTTGGGCGTATATCCTCTAGTAAATATAGTTCTTCTTTTCGAGATACGTACATAGTCTCCTTCTTCAAAACGTTGTTTATCTTTTCGTTTTACATTAGAAGAGTAAACATTAGCTAGTAAGGATGCTTCATTGGTAGGATTTACTTCTGATGGTGTCATACCAATCGTACGGTGTACTTTGCTATTGTAGGTATTTATGAGATCAGGTAAATGTTTTGTATAATTGTAGTTTCCTCTAAGACTAAACAACTGATACATCATAGATTTGAAGGTTCTATTAAACCTTTCAACAATTGAACTTTTAATCTGGCTGTAAGTACTGTAGTGATTAATGTTGTGCTTCTTCATGAGCTTCTTGAAGGAAGCATTGTAGAACTCTTTCCCATTATCTGTCTGAATATTTTTGGGCACTCTACCACTTGAATAAAAAATATTGTCCATTGCGTGAGTGATATCCTGAGCGCCTTTGGATTTAACAGGTTCTACCCAGGCATATTTTGAAAAACAATCAATTACTGCTAATATGTATTTGTAACCACTATTTTGGCGAGCATATGGTATCATTTCTATTAAATCAGCTTGCCATAAATCATCTATACCTTTGAGCAGTGTACGTCTTCGAGGGTAGCGTACACGTGCTTGTCTATGAAGTTCCGTAACTACAGCTTTTTTGGAAGACATTGCCCCTTATAGCACCTTATCCTTTACAGAATTTTTTCGCATCTGATATTTATTTCTAAAATATAAGTATTATATTTATTCTTAACACTTACTTAATCAAAAACTGTTTTTAGCTGATAGGCTGTTAAAGGAGTATTCGGATTGAATGCATTCAGTCTATTTATTATTGTTTCAAATAAGCGTTGTACATATTTCTGAGTCACTAATTTTCTAGCCTCATCATAAGTTTCTAATAGGTACTTTTTGGATACAAAATGTTCGTTTAGATAGTTTTGAATGTATAATTTGGTTGGTAAATCTAATTGATCTATATAATTTTCCAAGTATGTTTTAGAAATTAAGTCATTTTTACCAGAAGTATTTAAGTTAGTTACATATTTTTCCAGACATCTCTTATTAACAGCATCAGAACCCCTTAAAGCGTCACTCACCCCGATTAAGCGTTTATTTTCAAAGTCGATATAATCACCATCTTCATCGTCACTTGCGTGAAATACTTTCTTGATTTCAGGTAATGATCTACCAAATTTGTCGACCGACATGTTATTTGGCGCTGTGTTAAGTTAACACTGAACAGTTAATCAAAATTTTACCAGTTTAATAAATAATATCAGCCTCTCTCAGCTCTTCAATTATAGAGTGAATTTCATTTTCATGCCCTGTATGACCTGCACTAGTTGAGGCGTATAGCAGCCGAAGTCGTTCAACCAGTTCGTTAGGATCATCCCAGTATTCATAAATACTTTGACCTTCCCTCATACCTTTACCAACAGTTGGCCTTGGTCTTAGCGGATATCTACTAGTAGTAGTAGGTTTTGTTGCAATCAGAGTGAGGGGTGTTCGACTATGTGATGCTGTACTTGGTGGAGTAAACCTAGTTTGTGGTAAAAGTTCTTCCAATGATGTTGAGGGTGGATTAAAAAGAGGAGCGATGATATGTTTGTATTTCCATCCTCTGCTAGAACTAATTCCTTTTTCATCACTAAACTGACGCTTATGTGCATCACTCCTAATTAGAATATCTTTATAATTATCTAGATCATTTTCTGAATAGTGGGTGGGTTGTTTTAGAAATAATAACTGCAACAAACCTTCGGTACCTTCATACCACTCGCCGTTTACATTAATGTCTCCACCGTCTATGGTTACCCGAGCATTTCCAATGGCCATACCGCCTAATGGTAGAACCCTAATTCCGTATCTATCATCCATATCCCCTGTGTCTCCAGTCATCATTTTCAATATATATGGTTGCATTAAAGGACCGAAATCTTCTTCTTCTCTTAAACTTTTCTCTAATTCTTGTTTATCAATTTTTGCTATATACTCTAAAGGAGTGATCTCCTCCTCAAAAGTCTCTTCTTCTTCTTGTTTTACTGGAATAGGATGCTTTATAGGGGTAGAAGCTTTAATCGGTGATTGTGAAAGATCTTTATTACTATATCTTAAATTACATGAACTGTGAGCGGCACCTCTAAATTTACCTGTAATGTGACAGTGATCGTGCACTTTGATATCCCCCTCATTAATGTCAAATGTTTTACCACACATAAAGCACTCTCTAGCAGTTTCGAATAATCTTTGCTCTTCTAAAGTAAGAGGTGTCATTTCCTTATTGATTTGATATATTTTGGAAACCTCCTCGGCTATCATTTTAATACATTTCATAAACTGAGCTGGGGCATTTGGTCCGCGATATAAATATGGTTCTTTAGGTATTTTTGAAGATATGTCAGAAACGTTTTCTGATGACTTAACGTACAAACAAAAACTCATTGCTTCATGCTTTTGGAACGGAATAGTTTTCTTATTAACAGTCTGTTGTAATTCTTCTGGAATCAGCGATAAAATTGACTCAAAATCTGCGTATATTACAAAAGGTATTTTTAATTTACGTTCTACATTTTCAAATTTTATAAAAGGTTTATCAGTTGGCAGCTCTATCCTAACCGGTTTATTGTTGTTACAAAGAAGTAAATGTTTTTCTAGTCTTTCTTTGCCGTCATTTTTCATGTAGTAATGTGTGAAACATCGTTTGCAGGTAATTATTTTGCTTGTACTTTTAGTAAGTTGACTGTGAATAAGCCGATCAAAATTTTGAATGTACACATAATGCTGTAAACTGTCTTGGTTAATTAATAGTAAATCGCGATGATCGGTCATTTCTTTTTTACAAATTTTCAACGGATATATGTTTTGTTTTTCATCTATACCAAACACGTTAATTGACATATTATTCCGTTTTTCAAATTTACGTATTTCATGTAAAGGCGTGGGAAATGTAATGTCCGAAAAATCATATTTCTGCAAAACATCAGGAGTGTACTTGCTAGGTCGGTGGGCGTTTTTTTGTACGTGTTTGGCTAAAATTGCATACTGAAAGCATTTGGTATCATTATTTTTTACATTGATACAGGCACCTTTACGAGATATACTAGCAGGTAAAGGTAAGTATGTGTTACCTCTCAGTGGGTTATATTTATTAATTTTTAAACGGACTCCATCAACACCAAATAAAGACCAATTACTTTTCTTTAGTTGCTTCTCCTCCAATTCTTCTTGTAACTTAAAAAAAGCTTTGTTCAATACATGTTCTAAATTTGTTTCTTTAACCGCTATTATATTTTTAGTCTTAACAGCTGTTTCTAATTCTTCCCCCAACTGATTGTACAGTTTACACTCAACAAAAAGATTAAATTTAATACTGTTATGTTCCTGAATTGATTCTATTAAGCAGATAATAATTTTATCCTTAATTGATTGAAGAAACGAAGGTAGATCAAAGTTTTGAATGGAACGTATAAAAAATGATTTTAATCTGTTAGAAAATCCTGTTTCATATGCCAAAATACCTTCACCATCATCAGGTTGTGCTAAGAGGGTTGCTCTCTTAGGTTCAACTTTTGTTTTCTTTACTTCAGGTTCTAGCATACAATATGTTTCGTGACGAATCAAATTGTAATAGTTATTGAACTGATGGCCACATTTTACACAAAGTCCTTCACATCCCTCTTCACATTGTTTTTCGTGATTCTGTTTTTCTTTCAGATTTGTAAAAGTGCTTGAACATTTTTTACAAATATTAAACATGATTAATACACTGATGTTAAGTGGTTGAACTTTAGTTTGATTCTAGTTGAAATTTCGTAAAATTATTTCTTTTAATGTGCATTTAACATCCGTAAATAGGTGCGTGGGAGAAAGCAGTTCATCTGAACCCCGCCTAAGTTTTGCAAAGTTGCTATTATCGTGTCACCAAATCTGGTTTTTGATTTTCTAAAAGTTACTATTCTGTACTTTTCATTTACTTTTAATGTGCATTTAAAAATAAAATAAAAAAAGTTTATTTTAAATAAATTTTAATTTAAATGAATTATTGGGGTTTAACCCCAATTTTAGTTTGATTCTAGTTGAAATTTCGTAAAATTATTTCTTTTAATGTGCATTTAACATCCGTAAATAGGTGCGTGGGAGAAAGCAGTTCATCTGAACCCCGCCTAAGTTTTGCAAAGTTGCTATTATCGTGTCTGGTTTTTGATTTTCTAAAAGTTACTATTCTGTACTTTTCATTTACTTTTAATGTGCATTTAAAAATAAAATAAAAAAAGTTTATTTTAAATAAATTTTAATTTAAATGAATTATTGGGGTTTAACCCTTCGTAAACTAGTTGTAATGATCCTGACTCATAACTGGATATAATTTCGTCCGTAAGTATACTTAAGTAGGTGCGTGGGAGAAAGCAGTTCATCTGAACCCCGCCTAAGTTTTGCAAAGTTGCTATTATCGTGTCACCAAATCTGGTTTTTGATTTTCTAAAAGTTACTATTCTGTACTTTTCATTTATATTCAAGTCTTTAATAGACTTAACCTCTATGTTGATGTTATTCAGTTTGTACTTCAAGTCGGACATCTGAATAAAAAAATAAAAAAATAAAAAAAAAAAATTTACAATACTTAAAATTTATGAATTAACTTAAAAAAAAAAAAAATATAGAAATACATACACAACAAAATATAAGGTACTCACTGCGGGGGACAGATGCTGCTGGTACTACTGATGATCAAATGATGAACTTGTTAAAATTAGAGTTTCTTTTATACAGAGTTTAGTGGAAATAAATATAATTTTATATGTATCACCTTGAATTTGTATTTATGATTATACCTTTTTACCATTTTATTATACCATTTATCTTTAGTGTATATGTCAATTATTATATGTTATATTATATTATATTTATTGTTTTTTATTATCATTATAAGGTTTATTGTATCATAAATACAAATCCAAGGTAATATATATAAAAATTTATGTATTTCCACTAAACTACTCTAATCTATTCTAATTTTAATAAGCTAAAAAACTAATCAATCGTCGCGGTACTCTGGTCTATTGTTAATTATTTTAACAAATGCGTTCAATGAAGGCTGAAAGATATCAGATTTTTTTTTTTTTCTTTTTACATTGTTGAAACTGTCTATAAGGCAACTCGCCAGCGGTTAAAGTAAAACTTGAAAACTAATAATATAAGGTCAAAGAAGAAAAAACAAAGAAATTATTTAAAAAACTATTTTATTCCATGTTTTAGGAACCATGTACAGTTTTTATTATGTAAAATATGTAATTTACAAGGACATTCTTTAAGTGTCTTTTCTGAAAGTTGCAGTCCACAATACACACACTGAACACAATTGTTTCTGATCTTGATGAATCCATTAAAGGCTAGTAATTCCGGACTTAGAGTTGTTTTCCAGCCTTTGAACGTATTCTCCCTAACATCAGAATTGGTAAAATCTACCTTTGAGTAGTTGGTCAAAAGCCAAGAAACTAATATTTTAGCGAAGTGTAGAGCACAGTTATATTTAGTTTCATTATGATAGTCACATTTGGGAAAGTGATGATGTGGACATAATTGTTTTAGGCTAGGACAGCCAAAATCCTGTAGGTTGAATACAGTTTTTTCAATAATATCTCCTAGGAATTTACACTTTTCATCTCCTTTTGCAAAAAGGTAGTGATATTTTTTAGTTTCATTCCTTAAAACATCATCAAATTCAGAATAGTCAGTATCTCCAATTCCCCATCCGATCCCATGAAGATTTCTATATACCCATCTATTGGGAGGTGAGTATGGATTTCCATAGGATGGGGGTTTGAATAACCATTGCTTCTCCAGACCAGTCAAGTTAACAATAGCCAACTCCTTGACGATGAATCCATGCTCGCAGCTTTGATAACCTTGCACATCTATTACTGCAGCGCACATATTGACGAACTACTAGTTACTCTTTATTGTACCTCACTTTATATATCAACTCATTCCTCCCCCTACCAAAACAAGTTACATTCTTCTAACAATACCAGATAAAGGATTATATTCCACGAGGCTGTCATGTAAAATTAAAGCATATGCAGTGGTATTGGCCTTGAAAGCTTCAGTACATTCCATCTCTAACCTGATGTCAACGGAAGATGATCTAATTGCTTCCGACTGACGGGAACAGTCAATTACAATAATAGGTGCATAATCTCTAAAGTGATTTTTAGACATGAGAGGTTGGTTTGCTTTTCCATAGTAACTGTGTTGAAAATTTTGATACATGTAATACAGAAAACTGAAATAATTTTTAGAAAAATTGACATTTAAATCATCATAAGGATAAATCTCTGAATTTAAATGTAGCTTAACATTAGTAATGTTATTTTGATCGAAAATTGTTGGATCTGCTAGTATGTTATCCTTTCTGTTGGTCTGAAATGCTATAATCACATAACGAGGTTTCTCCAAATTTGTCGTGGTCTTCAATGTCCACGTATGCTTTGTGGTAGCAGGCAGTGTTGGATACTCGATAAGATCCCATGATCTAAATGCCATGTGTATGGTCTTCCCCTTGTTGATAACATTCAAAAACTTGAGCTTTTGTTGATCGGACACTTTTACATATGGAATCCTCCAGTGCACTGATTTAAGTTTAATAGGAGCTTTAACTCCTGCATCTGCACCGATTATTGCATCATTATCACTTCTACTTCTGTGCAATATTAATTCACGTTTCCCTTGTAGAATTATTCTGTTATAATCTTCAAAGAAGCCCATAACTGTGTCCAATGGAATGCAGCAGTCAAAATTACCATCATCATCAATAAGCTTGATATCTGTATTAGGAGGGCTCCAACCAGCTATTTCTAATGCTTTAACTTTATCACTGTTAAAAGAAACATATCCTTTAAGAGTGCTGACAATTCCTGGATTACGGACATGGTCAACTAAAACTCCATTTAATTGATATTTGATTTCATCAAAGAGATACATGAAAGCATTCCTCACTAATCTCACACTTATATCGGGATTAGTTTCATCTTTCTCTACTTGTCCTTGAATGTAGAGAAAACTCTTTGACGGAACTGTGAAAATATCCTGTTGTTGCACTGAAATAACGATCTCATCCGAATTGTTCAGCGACTGTGTATATGGTTGATGTGTGTGATACTCATAGTTGGTTATCCTCTCTTCGAACGTCACCCCTTCATTTACATTTAGTATTTCTTCCATTGTGGTTTAACTAAAAGTCCTATTTGCTGTAGAAAGTAAACGTTTAGAGGTGTTAACACTCTGCGGGGTAGACGACGAATACTGGTTGGTTTAACACCAGCTGGTTTATATCCTTGAAAATCAATACCCATTTTTCTTCAAATGTAATCGAATAGTAATTACTTCTTCACGAAAGTTCATCAAATTATTGTCTTGGTCTGTAAGAGTTAGTGTAATATTGTCAATTCTCTCGCCAATGACTGGGAAATAAATGACTGGCGTAGGTTCATGTACCAGTTTATAACCTGGAGGAACTGTAGGGGAAAACTCATATATTGTGTGTCCAGTTTTACCATTTCTGTATGATCCCGCAGCTATATTACAGTTTATAGCAATTGTATTTACACCATGAATTTTCACAATTTCATCAGATTTATGAGTAACGTTCGCCTCCAGTATTTTATGATGAGTAAATCCCAGCAAAGGACCAATTGAATATTCTTTGTTGAAATTTACAGGCTGAGTACACTTGAATTCCACTTTTAAAGTGCTAACGTTACCTTTCATTTTAATTGAATGAGGTGACTGCATGTGTCTTTTTAGGTAATCTGCTATAGCTTCAACCTCATAGTTCCCAGTAGGAATACTAATCACTTTGTCACCATAATGAAATTTATTGTTTACATTTTCAATTATGTTTGGTATCGAGTTATAAGATTGGAAGCTAAGCAAGCCAATGTTATAATCACCTCCATCTAATAAACTAATTGGTGGAAATATGTCAGCGCTAAGGACGCTAGATGTACCTGCTAAGGTAAAAGTGTAAGACATGACTAATGTCTGTTAACTTTGTTATGCATTATTATAGAGAAATTCTAAACATAAATGTCCACAATAAGGAGTATTCCAATCTTGATACCTCTCACGATTATATATAACTTCACTTTTGTTAAAATAATGTAGCATTTCTAATGGTGGTCTGAGATTCCCAAATGGATCAAAATATATAACTTGGTTACCTTTCTTAATATATGCCACCCAATGAGTTCCAGGATTGTACGCTGAATCTAAATTTACAATAGCACATTCATCAGTTTTAGGAAATTTCGGCAATGTATCACGCATATATACACCTCTAAAATGTGGAATATTTTTAGCGTATTTCAATAATTCAATGTTTGTGAGCGCTCTGTTAGGAAGTAGTCATTCGTTTTTTCTTATGTAAAGACTATACCCTTTCTTATACGGTTTAAGATAAAACCCTTTACCAATCTGTTGCTCTTCTAATTTTCTATTATGTCTTCTATCTTCTTCTAGACGATCCCTCGCAACCTGTGTATCCTTTACTGCCTTTGCTATTGCTGATGCCCCACCAGCTAAACTTCCTAGTGCAGATAGCCCTGCAAATAAGGGTACTAGAAATAGAAGAATTCCACCAGTTTTTGGTACTGGTAAAACTCTGGGTATTTTTGATAGTTTTGACTTTATTAAATAACTCTTTGCCTTCTTTAGAGCTTTCTTTGACGCATCACTGATCGACAAAGGTGAATTTACACATCGATCTGCTTTTATAACATCTTTAATAGTTTTTACCTTTTTCACCCCACCACCTAATTTTACTTTAGCTTTCATTGTGTTTGTGACAGCCCAAGCTGACGCTTTCTCACCAAAAGAGGAGTCACGTGCCTTTGTTCTTTGCCAAGCTTTGTCAGCGAGTATAAGATCAGCCTTATGTCTTGATTCTAGATCCTTATGTTGAGAGTATGCAATGTCGTGTTCCCGACAGGCTTCGTCTAAAGGATTAATACCTCTATCTCCTCGTTTTAATCTTTCTTGTAGCTTAGTTCCAGGACCGCAAAATCTATACCCAGGTATGTGCACTTCAAAAGGGAGTTTGTTAATCGCTGAATTTATAAGACCTCTTCCGACTGTTTTCCTTCTCATTATGATGCCATTAGTGAGACCTGCAACTATATATATAGTGTCGCATCCCCTTGATAAATTATTATGCGTTTAGAGAAGCAAAGTGAAAGTTTGCCTATCTGCAATCTACTGAATAATTCGATAGACGAACATGTGAAAATAAATCGACATGGTGTACTACGTCCAGATAATATTCGAGCACTTATTTGTGGATCTTCAGGTTCTGGTAAAACCAATCTTATGGCTTGTTTGCTTTTACAACCAAATGGACTAAAATTCGCACATGTATATCTATGCAGTCAGTCGCTTCAGCAAGAGAAATATTTATACTTAGAAGAGATCTTTAAACTAGTTCCAGAAATAGGATTCCTTACAATTAATACTATTCAACAAATAATCACTCCTGATCTAGCAGAACCAAACTCTGTCATAGTTTTTGATGTATTTCAATGGATGAGCAGGAAATATTTCAGTATGGGACGTCACAAGGACATTGACTGCTTTTATCTATGCCAAAGTTATGCTAGGATCCCAAAACACCTTATTCGTGACAATTCTAACTTTATCATATTGTTCAAACAGGATGACTTAAATTTAAAACATGTTTACAGTGACCATGTAAGTTCCCACAGTGTATCATTTGAGAAGTTTAAACCGATGTGTGATATCTGCTGGGAGGAGCCGCATGGATTTATAACTCTGGATAAAACAAGAGATTTTAACAATGGCAGGTTTCGGAAGGGGTTGGATACATTTATCTATATATAGCTTGGGAGTAGAATAGTTTTCTCATTCCGCTATGGATCCCAACGTTACTAAACAACTTATTGAAACTTCTAAATCATTACGCTCTAAATTCAAAAGTATGAAGCGAGGTCTTCAATCATCTCAAGAAGAACTAGAAAGGAGTTTGAAACCCATTACGGAGCCACTGCAAGAGCTGGTTCAGCGGAAAAAACGGGTCAAACAAGATGCCCCGTTAATGGAAGATTATGTGCCCTTGAAATTGAAAAAAGATGCTTCAACGGACTCATCGATGAAAGCTTCTACTAAAGAGGATTCAACAGAAACACTAATTAAAGATCTTTCACAATCACCGATTAAAGCTTCTACCCCTATAAACATCCTATTCCAGTAAAACAAGAAGAAGAAGAGACTTTTGAGGAGGAGATCACTCCTTTAGAGTATATAACAAAAATTGATAAACAAGAATCAGAGAAAAGTTTAAGAGAAGAAGAAGATTTCGGTCCTTTAATGCAACCATATATATTGAAAATGATGACTGGAGACACAGGGGATATGGATGATAGATACGGAATTAGGGTTCTACCATTAGGCGGTATGGCCATTGGAAATGCTCGGGTAACCATAGACGGTGGAGACATTAATGTAAACGGCGAGTGGTATGAAGGTACCGAAGGTTTGTTGCAGTTATTATTTCTAAAACAACCCACCCACTATTCAGAAAATGATCTAGATAATTATAAAGATATTCTAATTAGGAGTGAAGCACATAAGCGTCAGTTTAGTGATGAAAAAGGAATTAGTTCTAGCAGAGGATGGAAATACAAATCATCGCTCCTCTTTTTAATCCACCCTCAACATCATTGGAAGAACTTTTACCACAAACTAGGTTTACTCCACCAAGTACAGCATCGCATAGTCGAACACCCCTCACTCTGATTGCAACAAAACCTACTACTACTAGTAGATATCCGCTAAGACCAAGGCCAACTGTTGGTAAAGGTATGAGGGAAGGTCAAAGTATTTATGAATACTGGGATGATCCTAACGAACTGGTTGAACGACTTCGGCTGCTATACGCCTCAACTAGTGCAGGTCATACAGGGCATGAAAATGAAATTCACTCTATAATTGAAGAGCTGAGAGAGGCTGATATTATTTATTTAACTGGTAAAATTTTGATTAACTGTTCAGTGTTAAGTTAACACAGCACCAAATAACATGTCGGTCGACAAATTTGGTAGATCATTACCTGAAATCAAGAAAGTATTTCACGCAAGTGACGATGAAGATGGTGATTATATCGACTTTGAAAATAAACGCTTAATCGGGGTGAGTGACGCTTTAAGGGGTTCTGATGCTGTTAATAAGAGATGTCTGGAAAAATATGTAACTAACTTAAATACTTCTGGTAAAAATGACTTAATTTCTAAAACATACTTGGAAAATTATATAGATCAATTAGATTTACCAACCAAATTATACATTCAAAACTATCTAAACGAACATTTTGTATCCAAAAAGTACCTATTAGAAACTTGTGATGAGGCTAGAAAATTAGTGACTCAGAAATATGTACAACGCTTATTTCAAACAATAATAAATAGACTGAATGCATTCAATCCGAATACTCCTTTAACAGCCTATCAGCTAAAAACAGTTTTTGATTAAGTAAGTGTTAAGAATAAATATATACTTATATTTTAGAAATAAATATCAGATGCGAAAAAATTCTGTAAAGGATAAGGTGCTATAAGGGGCAATGTCTTCCAAAAAAGCTGTAGTTACGGAACTTCATAGACAAGCACGTGTACGCTACCCTCGAAGACGTACACTGCTCAAAGGTATAGATGATTTATGGTAAGCTGATTTAATAGAAATGATACCATATGCTCGCCAAAATAGTGGTTACAAATACATATTAGCAGTAATTGATTGTTTTTCAAAATATGCCTGGGTAGAACCTGTTAAATCCAAAGGCGCTCAGGATATCACTCATGCAATGGACAATATTTTTTATTCAAGTGGTAGAGTGCCCAAAAATATTCAGACAGATAATGGGAAAGAGTTCTACAATGCTTCCTTCAAGAAGCTCATGAAGAAGCACAACATTAATCACTACAGTACTTACAGCCAGATTAAAAGTTCAATTGTTGAAAGGTTTAATAGAACCTTCAAATCTATGATGTATCAGTTGTTTAGTCTTAGAGGAAACTACAATTATACAAAACATTTACCTGATCTCATAAATACCTACAATAGCAAAGTACATCGTACGATTGGTATGACACCATCAGAAGTAAATCCTACCAATGAAGCATCCTTACTAGCTAATGTTACTTTCGAATGTAAAACGAAAAAGATAAACAAGGTGTGAAGAAGGAGACTATGGTACGTATCCTCGAAAGAAGATACATAGTTACTAGAGGATATACGCCAAAATGGGGTACAGAAAAGTTAATTAAAAAACGTTCCAACACACTTCCATTATAATTATTGTGGGAAGATTTGACAGGGACAGATATTCAAGGTGCATTGTTACACTAGGAGCTGCAGAAGAAAACTAAATATAAAGATGTATATCTTGTAGAAAAAATACTAAGACGTAAAAGTAATAAGCTGTATGTAAAGTGGTTAGGTTTCAAGAAACCTTCTTGGATAAATGTAAAAGATTTAGTAGCTTAATAAAGTTCATATAAAATTGAGTATTTATTTTTATTAACCTTCTTGTTGATACCAGTTCAGGAAAATAAATAAAACAATCTATCTGATATAACAAATTTATTCAGCAGTTGTTACATTTTTGTTAAAGAAAAAATCATAGTTCAATAATTTTTTTAAATAACTGACTTGTTTATTAACATCTTCAATTACACTAACTAGTTTAAAATATTCATTTCTTAATAAATTGATCTTCGGAGGCTGATATTTGAGGAGTTCTTCAAGCCATGATGGTTTCCCCTGGATAACCATAGTTTTATGGGTGAAGTTCTCAAAGAAAACTGATGAATGCTTCAACTGAATATCGGACATAGAAGATCCGTATTTTTTACCAAAAAAATCATCACATATTTGCTTGCTATCTTGGAGAATTGTCCAATCTTCATCATTCAAATAGATAACTGATTTTTTTGTTTTTAATGCTATAAGTGGTTCACCTTCTTCAGAAAGACCTGTCACTAATTGTTTTGAATTGCTGGTGTTGAGCGAGAAGCAGGTTGTAAGCTGCAATCCTATACCACTTGCCATCTTGAGATATGATCGCAAACTAGGATGTCACACATTACTTCTCAACTATATTTACTTCCCCCACTATTCGCTGAACAGCTCATTTAAATCTCTGTTAATACAGTGTGCTAGAGAAGCAATATGTGAACAAGGACAATTATCAGGTCCCACTTTTTGTTTTGGATTTGACCAAACACAATTTATATAATGTTTATTAGCTGCCATAACAGTATATTCTTCTAAAGATTTTAAATCGCTGTACAGATTGATATAACTTAGTACTAAATCCAAATCGGTGAGCGTGATGGTTGGATATGTTGAAACAAACCTAATATAATTATCACTCGCTGATATCTCTTTCCATTCTACCGCCATTTTACTAACTGAGCTTCCTTAAAGGTGGTACAATTTTATATATAACCCTTTCTTACTTAGATGATTTGAACTAAAAAAATAAAAAAATTCTAATTGAACAAGGTCAACCAG
>JAAEAF010014894.1:0-224346 GCA_011037195.1 Triatoma infestans
AGATATATATATTTATAGATATAGATATCGATATATATATATATATAGATGTAGATATAGATATATATATATATAGATATAGATATAGATATATATATATATATAGATATAGATATAGATATATATATATTGATATAGATATATATATATATAGATATAGATATATATATAGATATAGATATATATGTATAGATATAGATATAGATATATATATATAGATATAGATATAGATATAGATATATATATATATAGATATAGATATATATATTGATATAGATATATATATATTAGATATTGATATAGATATATAGATATAGATATAGATGTATATATATATAGATATATGATATAAGTTATTATGAGTGTTGAATGTGTGCACATCTATTTTGTTTGCTCCGTAGTTTTTTCTATTTTTCTATTGGTTTTTGCAGTTTGTTGAAACTTTATTTTATACCAAGTGTCGTAATTTAATTTTTTCTTTTCAGTTATTGAACTTGTTTTTTGACTGTAGTTGAGCTTAATTAGAAAAAAGGAAAATTTCTTACTATAATTTTTTTTTTTTGTTTTCAAGCAAGTATTATTAGTCCAGTTAAGATTGAACTTTTGTACCAGTGGGGACCACAGAAGTCAGTAAGTAAACGAGTGATTCTGTCTGTACTGTTAAGTGGAGAGCTATTTCTCTTTCACTCTCTCGCAATTCTCTTCTCTTTCTTTGCGACTGTGCTGCAACCTACAGTGTATCTATTCAAATACGACTCACATTCATTCAGTGTAATTTATGAATTAAACTGCGAGTTTTGTCTTTTTTTCTTTTTTGTGCTTTATTCAGGAGTAATATCACTTTTATCAGTTACTTATTTCACTTTATTTTCTTTTGTTTTGAGAATTATTATATTTAGCATAAATTTTTATGCTTCCAAATACTCCGAAAATTTCTGCGAGTGAAACATCTCATACCAGTCGCTTTAAACGCTCGAGGAGTTCACCAGACGCCATTTCATCTGAATTAAAAGTCACTAAAAAAATGCCATTAGAATCAAATAAGGTGACGCCGTCTTTGACGCTTTCGGAAGTTTCAATGCCTACCCTTCTGGCTCAAATGAAGGATGTAATGAAGGATCTTTTAGTGGAGAGTCTTGCCAACCTAGCCACCAAAGAGGATTTTAAGTTGCTTCAAAGTGAGTGTACCTCTCTTAGGGAGGAGAATTCTAAGTTGAGGGGCCAAATTGAGGCTCTCAGGGCAGATAATTTAAGATTTGAAAATCTTATTGACGATCTTGATAATAAGAGCCGCAGGAATAACTTGATTTTCAAAGGTCTAAAATATAATCTGGATGATAACCCTTCTATGTTGATCTGTGACTTTTGTAAGCAAATGTTGCAAGTTGAAGTAAATGTGGAAAATGTCCATGTAACCCCACTTGGACCCAGGAGGGTTGGCAGTGTTCCCCTACTTGCCTCCTTTTTATTAGTAACTAATAAAATAGCAGTGATGAGGGCGGCAAGGCGTCTGAAGAATACAGGCTATTCTGTACAACAAGATTATTCGCTGAATATGAGAAGAAGGAGGGCTAAACTCCTTCTGGTTCGAAGAGAAATCTTGCGTCTGAACTCTTCTTTAAAGGTGTTTGTCACCTACGACCGTCTTTTTGTTCAAGCTCAGCGTTTTAATCTCAGTCATGATGGAAGAAGTCTGGTCTCTGGCTCTGAGGACGCAGTTGTTAAGTTGAGTGACGCTGTAGGCAAGGACATGTCTTCTTTTCTTCTGGCTGTCCTCTCGGATTCTCTTCCTCGAGATTATTTTACTTCACCATCTGTATTTCAACAAACTTCGTCCACATCTCAGACGCTGCATACATGAGATCTCGTCGTCTGCCGGCAGGTTCCTGACAATTCAGCTGAGTGTGTGGTGCAATCATTGTCTATTATAGCTTACAATATAGCTGGTTTAAAAAATAAAATTGATGATGTCTTTTTTTTTGAATTTTTGAATGGTTTTGATATTTTTATTTTATTGGAAACATTTATCGAAGAGAATAATTTTAGTTTTTATGAAACGTATTTTGTTAATTATAAGTTATGTTGGATCCCTGCAGTTAAATCTGCTAAATTTGGCAGGGCAATTGGTGGTCAATTATATGCTATTAGGTCTAAGTTTTATAATAAGTGCGTTAAATTTCGTGTTTTAGAGGGAATTAATTTAATTTCAATTAATAATAATTTTAATTCCGAAGTATTCATTTTACCTTTGTATTTGAATTGTAACTTTTGGGATGATAATTTTAATGAGCTATGTAATTTTTTAGTGCTATTTTCTCATCTTAAATTTATACTAATTGGCGATGTTAATGTAAGAATTGGTAACTCACAGGTTCTTCCTGATGATTTGTTATTGGATAATCCAAGCTGCTGTTTAACCAGAAATTCTAAGGATAAAGTACTCAATGGGAGAGGCATTAAATTTGTTGACCTTTGTGATAGTTATGGTTTAGTAATTTTAAACGGAAGATTTCATGGGGATTTGGATGGTGAACTCACTTTTATTGGAAGTATGGGGAGCTCCGTTAATGATCTCTGCTGTGTTTCTGTTGATTTTATTCCAAGTATATTAGAATTTAGAGTATTGCCGGTAAATTTTTCTGACCATCTTCCACTTTTTCTTTCGGTATCTTTGTTCTCAAGCCCATCAGAAAATATTTTGCCATTACTTCCCCAATTAGCTTGGTTCAATAAGGACTTAGAGCAATATAAAGCCGTTCTAGAGTCCAGCACAAATAAAATTTCTAGTTTTCCTTTAAGTATTCAGGAATACTTGGATGTTCTCTTAAATTTAATTAAATCTTCATGTCCTCGGAGCTCTGGTTCTGCCTCGGTTGTAAGGGCTTCCCGTAAGAAATGTTGGTTCGATACTCATTGTTTCAGAGCTCGAAAGAAATCTTTCGCTTTATTAAAATTGTTTCGTATGACAAATTCTGATTTAGTTAGAAGGGCTTATCTGGAAGCAAATAATTTCTATAAAGTTTTGTGTCAAAAAAAGAAAAAAGAATTCTATAGTTCCTTGAACGCTCAGTTTAGATCGTTGGATAATTCTAAAGATTTTTGGAATTTAGTTTCCCACTTTAAACGAAAAAATTTTATTTGTAGTAGTAATATTTCTATGAATGAGTGGGCCTCGCATTTTAAATTATTTTTAAATCCAGTTCTGTCTGCCTCAGCCGTTATGTATGCTGAGCCCCTTAATCGCTCTGTCATGCTTGATTCTCCCTTTACTTTGGAGGAGTTACATATTGTTTTGTCCAAAGCTAAGAACAATAAGGCTCCCGGATTTGACCGGGTGACGTATGAATTTTATAAAAATGCTCCTGAGGTTTTCCATGAAAAAATGCTTGTCTTATTCAATAGAATGTATGATATGGAGTGTACCCCGTCTTCTTTTGGTAGGTCATTGATTTTTCCATTATTTAAGAAAGGTAATGTTGATGATGTGGCCAATTATAGGGGCATTTCATGCTTGGATTCGATTGCAAAGATTTTTGTTGGCCTCTTACTTCTCCGCCTTGAAAGTTTTGTCGTGGATAATTGTCTTTTGAGTGAGTGCCAATCTGGCTTCCGGAGAGGTTACTCGACATTGGATAATTTGTTTGTTTTAATGAACACAATTGAAATTAAACTCCTGCGTCGCGGAGGCAAGCTTTACTGTTTTTTTATTGATCTTAAGGCGGCTTTTGATTCGGTAGATCGAGGATCTCTGTATCTGAAACTCTTTAATTTGGGTGTATCATCAAAATTTATCAACACTTTAAAAAGTCTTTATTCTGAAGCTTCCTCCGCTGTCAGGGGTAGAGTGGGAATTACGGAGTTTTTTAGAGTTAAAAATGGTCTTCGCCAGGGCTGCCTTCTTAGTCCGATCCTATTCTCTCTTTTTTTAGATGATTTGCCTTTGGCGCTCGAGGGTGGAGTAAGAATTGGTGGCACCGTAATTAATACTCTGATGTATGCGGACGACCTGCTCCTCCTGGCGGAAGACCCTTTTACCCTTCAGAGAAACATTCGTATTCTGGAATCCTATTGTGATCAATGGAATCTCACGGTTAACCTAAACAAATCTAAGGTCCTGGTTTTTAGAAAGGGTGGTAGACTTTCCTCAAAGGAACGATGGTTCTTCAAAGGTACGCCTATTGAAACTGTGAATCAATACAAGTATTTAGGCGTAACACTGACATCTCGTTTATCTATGTCTAATCATCTAGCTGAAAGAATATCGGTTGCTAAGTTTGGCATTAATAGGTTATGGTCCGATTTTGTTTGTAATAAATTAGTGCCTCCTTCATCTAAATATAATTTTTTTAAAGCGGTTTCACGTTCTATTGTGTGTTACGCTGCCCAAATCTGGGGTTTTCAGCTGTATGATTTGTTAGAAAGGTTTCACCGTTTTTTTATTAAAAAGTTATTTGGACTTCCTGCATATACTCCTAACTATATGCTTTCTCTGGAAACTTCCTCCACTCTTCTTCATGTATTTACGTTAAATTTGCACTTCCGATATATTACTAAAATTATTAAACTCCCACAACATCGATTTTCCCGAATCGTAGCGCTGGAAGTTGTTAAGAAAAAAGTACTCTGGTTTAAACATTGGATGTCCTTGGCGGAAAAATATTCTTGCGAGTTTGATTCAGGGTTGGATAGTTTTGACAAGTGGCAAGCTCAGTTGTCGACCATGGTGCAGCGTTTGAGAATGAGGCATATGAGGAATGTGAGCGGAGAGCCCGTCAGTCTATCAGGGTGTCCTTGTATAGAGATTTAAATTACTCTTTAGACGTCTTAAATTTAGAGTCCAGCACAGTGGAAGTTTCACTCGCGGATTTGGGTTGGTTTTTTAAGTTACGATGTGAATTGCTTTATTTAAATTATAACCCTTGGTTTGAAAGAGAGCTTAGTTGCTGCTCTTTGTGTAATCTCCGCGTGAGGGAGGATATATTCCACTTTTTGGGGGTTTGTCCGATACTTTCTGAATTCAGATATCCCTATTTAGGTGCAAAAACATTATCAAAAGATCAGTTAGTTCAGCTTCTTAATGGGCACAAGTTTATGAGCCTTATTAAATTTGCGCAACAAGCTTGGATTTATCGCCAAAACTTAGTAAAAGAATTTAACTTTACCTAGTTTCTATTATTTAGTATCCTTATTTCTTTTTTTTCTTTTTTTCTATGTAACATCAACCAAAGTTTTAATTTTATTTAATTAACTAATATGTTGGTTTTTATTGTTCTGTTAGATTACTTTTACCTTCATTCTGTAATTTTTATTTTTGATCTGAAGCATTAGTTATGTACATTTGATTTATTATATAATAACATAGGTATTCTCATAATATTATTCGCTTTGTAATTATCTTTGAGCGATTAGCATTTTTGTTCATCAAGTATTTCAAGTTATTATTATTACTATTACTTTCTCCTTTTTTTGTTTTTTTATTTTTTATTTAGTCACTATTTTATTTATTTATTTTATTTTATTTTATTTTTTTTCTTTCTTCCTCATTATCAACCTCCGGCAGACGGTTTTACCATGCCGTAGAATGTCAAGAATGTATTTTGTTGTTACTTTGTCATTATGAAATAAAGCATTATTATTATTATTATTATTATTATTATCACTGTGTGTGAGTAGTAGTACTTCTATATAATTGGGTGTAACTGAAACAGGCGGATGTAATTTTGGTAAATTTATTGCTGATGTGCAATCTCCAGATGAATCTTATATCCAGGATAACGCCAAGGAAACTAGGTCTTTCTGTTTCCACAGAATTACCTGGTTGTTAATTTTTAATAGATTTCTTCAGTTTGGTAAAATGTCTACAAATGTTTGTAAGTCAGTAATGCATTAGTCAATGTCATCATAAGTTGATGCTAGCATATCATCCTTTACCTTCTAGGGAAGATTAGTTAAGCTTGGGTCAGTCTGGTGTGATACCTGGGAATTATTTCCGCTGTTACATGGACGATTCCAGAATGGATAGTAGGTCTGGATGCCGTCTATTTTGAGACGGGAGACCACTTGGCGGTGTCTCCTGGGACTACTGTTCTCCTGGATGAGTTATATGCAATCTTTGTTGTAACTTGGATGAGAGGGTACGTAACACTAACTTAAAAGGTTATTGTATCTGCTAGGACAGCCAAGCTGCGCCGAAGGCGCTCAGTTCATGTGTCTTAACTTCCAGATTGGTGTTAGAATGTTCTAAAAGACTGGAAGAGCTTTCTTCTTTGAAGGATGTGCTTCTAGTCTGGGTATCAGGTCATGTGAGAATTTTTGGGAATGAGGAGGTGGATAGGTTCGCCAAATTAGGAGCCTCTCTCCCTTTTATTGGTCCCGAGCCAGCTGTTGGTGTGCCTTTTGGCACATGTCTGTCAGGCTTCCAGTCATAGATAGCCTCACAGCATTCATCCTTATGGATGAGTGCAGTAGGTTGCCGGCAGTCTAAAATGCTCATTGGGGGCCCGGGCAGGGCTTTTAGTGAGGGTTCCTATGTCTTTCACGGACCTCCCTCAGGTATCTGATTGGTTTCCTCACTGGGCATTGTGGTTTAAGGAGACATCTCTATGCAATGGGCTCACGCCTGACCCCTTTTGTAGACGGAGGAGAAAACACCCATACATCTCATGACGGATTGTTTGGGCTGTGAGGAGCTTAAGTTGAAGACCTAAGGCCGGAATAGGATATCGGTAGAAGAGCTTAAACTATGTCCTTTCAGGGTTATTGTGGTAAAACTTAGATAAGTAAAACCCAGGCCTGGACTTTTATTCCAGACCCGGTAGTTGTTATGCTTTTGGGGTAGCCATATGGCCCCAAGGAGGCTTTGGATAGCGTACGGTTTTGCCCTCCCCTTCCTTAAATAGTAATAACCATCTGCAAATTTAGCTAAAGTCGTTGATGTAAGTTCCAATATGTCCGAGCAGTAGAGATTAAAGAATACAGGGCTTACAATTGCCCCCTGTGTTAATCCCGCAAGAATTTATCATATAGTTGTAAAAATGTATGTTGTATCTTGTAAAAAAGGTCCTATAATTTGTCTAATTATATATACTTCAATATAATTTGCCGCCAATTATTCCGATAATTATGTTTCTAAGTTTGTAAAGTAGTCCAGAATGCTACTGACTACTTCAAGTGCGGCAGCTAAGT
Source organism: Triatoma infestans (assembly GCA_011037195.1). Lineage (NCBI taxonomy): Eukaryota > Metazoa > Arthropoda > Insecta > Hemiptera > Reduviidae > Triatoma > Triatoma infestans. The sequence continues at coordinate 7,186 of JAAEAF010014894.1, forward strand.
GAAAAGAATTAAATTTTGCATTATATTCAAAATGAAAAATTCCATTCTCAATTTTTTGTTTTTCAAATTGATTTCTCTAAAGACAAATATAATATACATATACTGTAGAATGTAGACGAATGTGATTAACAAAAACATTCCAGAATTTATTTTAAAAATGTTATCACTCTGACAACATCTTGATGATATCGGACAGTAAATGAAATTCCAGATTTATAATGAAACATAATATGGGTGAACCAGTTGGTGTGTGTGTGTGCTCTTCTTAGTTTTCTATTTATTTTATTAATTATTTTTTTTGATGTTTGTGATTCCATAATAAAAACTGAAGAAATAATTCCACTTTTTCTTTCATAAAATTTTGAACTGAACTTTATTGAGTATAATTTATGCAAATCTTTTTAATGATTTACACTATGCATACATTTTTTATATAAAGAAATAGTTTGTTAGAATAAATAGTTGATGTATCAAAACAATTTAGAAATAAACTACGTGGTAATTATGATTAATTTAAATAGATTTATTAAAACCATAATCAATGTAGGTTACCAAGATAGGGTTAGTCGTAATAACTTCTCTTCTAATTTGTTTTCAAATTTTTATTTAGACTGTAGAATGTGTCGGTTTTAGGAAACCACATTTTCCAGACGTAAGGAGTGTAAAAATATATATGTGTGTGTGTATATGTGTTTTTGAATCATGTACATTATTGAAATGGTACTTTTAGTAAAGCCTAATGTTATACCCCATACCCAGAACTTTTCAAAACTCAATTTTCCTGGATTAAATGATGCAATAAAAGTGATAGATATGCATTATGTGCTGGGTAATAGATGAAGTTTAAAGAAAATTCCTAGAGCTATTTCCGGTTGATGGATGTTGACCAAAAACGTCATTGACAAGTTGCGTGGTAATACCATAAATGGAATATCAGGTTTGAGCTCCCTGCAAATTTTTTGGTATTTGAGATAAGTGGTTCACACACCTAGAAAGGTAATATATTTTTTCATACTCAGGGGATCTGAAACATGTATTTCCGGTGAAAATTCACTTTTCCAAAATTTGGCACTGTTGCCTTACTGCTTCTTACAGCAGTAAAAAAAATTAAAAATATCTATTATTATTCTGGTCATTCATTGTGAAATTAAATTAATGGTTGAAGCGGTTTATGTGTGGGATGTTGGTGTTGTCTACAAAGAATCCACTGTAAGCCACTGTATTGTGGCTCCCATCGATGTCAAAATTTAGTCATCTATTAAGTATTTATGAGTTGTACGATGCTGAGCTGGAGTTTGCCTGTGAGTACCTATCAATTACCACTGCAGGTCACGATGAATGTTCGGAAATCTTCATGAATATAAATATACCCATTGCTAGACTGGAAATATCTGCCGATAACTCTGAAGAAGTGGCTAATCCATTGCCTTGTTCGTTGAAAAGAACAACGTAGCTTTGCTAATCTGAAGTACTGATTTAGGTGAGTGACGATTAGTAATGAAGTTATTGGAACACTTTTCGAGACCGTCCTGCATAATTCGGGACATGCATAACTGCGCTAAGTTTCATTACGATTTATCTACTGTGATTCTCATGGAACCTTTGAATCTATTATATAGCGTTGCTTATCAGAAATACGGACCACATATTCCAAAACCTTCTTGCCAAGTAGACTTCTTTTGCTTCCGAAATATTTAATTATAATACTCATTTCTTTATTGCACGAATTGAGCAAAATATTCTTTATTTTATTTTTTATATTTGTTGTTTGTCTACCATTGATTGCGATAGTTTTCTAGGTAAATGACTCAGAAGTGGGCCAACTCATACTATTTTTTTTTTTTTTTTAGCTTTGCTAGGTTGTAATAAATGATCAACTACACATTATATTAGGAAACGTTTTCTGAAGAGGAAGAGCATGGATAAACTAGGACATGAAGGAGACAATCATTGCCTATTACAATATGACAAATGATGTTATAGGGCAATAATAACAACGTAGAAGTGAGAATAAACTTGTATGTAGAATGGAAAAGCAAAAGGGCAGAGTATGGTGAGTTTATTGCACAGTAAAAACTGAAAGGGTGAAAGGTTAAATTATGACACACACCATCACACTCCACTTTTGCCCTTCTTCGTCCAACTATACAAATTAAAAAGATAGAATAGAAATAGTCAAACTGTGTGCACGTTTGTATGTGTTTTTGTAGGGTGTCGCGTGGTTGTTGCTAAGGTGTTTGCACGCATGCCCACTTTGCACATATGATCAAGTTCTACAATTTTTCCCACAAATTGGACAGTCTTGGATTTGACATCATGAGCTACGGTATGTACTTAAATGTTGCATATATTTCGCACACAAATATATTTTAAAAAACTAAAATAAAATTCAAATAAAAATACGCTTAATATTTGATGCACAAAGTTGTGTTAACTGCACTTGCAAGAAACAAAAAAAAAATTCTACGTCTTCATTTTTTTTTAATTATTATTGTATTTTTCATTGACAAAAATCTCCGCTTAATTAAACCGAATAATTATGCATACAATTGAAAAATAATTATGAGGTTGTCAGCTTTTAAATTTCGAAAAAGTTTAAACCTAATTTAGCTGTGCAATCATATAGTTACCTCATTTTGAAAGAAACAAACTTTATTGGAAGTAATTTTAAAAATTTGTACATCAACGAAGCTTTTCTTCCTGCTAGGGAGCGTATATTTTTTTCATTAGAATCTAACTCATTTCTCATGACAAAAAGTAATTATTAAATGGTCATCAACATTACTATAACCTGGGACATAACAAATTCTTTAATAATTGTCTATTTTTTTTTAATTTCTTTTAATAATTGTTAAAAGAAAAATTTTAAATTTTCAAAATAATGAAAGTTATTTAAGACGTCTAAAAATTTAAGAAGTCTAACTTAGTCTCTTTTTAACTGAAATTCATAATAATGATTAGCAAAACATCAAAATACTTCCTGCATATCAATACTGAAAACCTTATATAAAACCATTTAGTGAAGTGGTATTTCCGTTTGATTAATTTTAACCGAAACGTCCTTGTTAGCAGCAAGTTTAGAACTTTCTGGGATTTATCGTTTTTGATTCATGTAGAAATAAGGCTACTTTCTTATCACCCATTTTTTTTTCAGTGCTACATTTTTTAATGAAACGACCGTTTTTGAGTATTCACCTATTTGTGGAAATCACGACAAAAAAAGAACTACGTGATATTTTCCATCACTACAAATCCAAATCACCCTGTAATTATTTTCTGATTCAAACATTATGTTATCAGTGAAAATGCTTAATATGGATAATATGGTGCATGAATCTGGCAGAGGTTTGCTAGAGAAGCACTGAACAGCATTGTTATTACTGCCTCAGCCAGCCATCATAAAGGGAAAATGTAGTAGCGTCCCTTAGCGGATATACAAGTTTAAGAATACGAATAATACTTACACTGAGAAAAAAAACACAATGCAGGACTAGTTGTTATATGCAATAAATATTTGGATTTAGCGTAACCACGGCAAATTCTAGCTCTCTCTCGGTACAGACCAACCACTCACTACATTTAGATATATATACAATATGTAGACGATTACATTTTACACTACACTACCAAACACTGTTCCAAAGAAACCAGAATGGTTCTTTTAGCTCGCAGTTAATTTGATTCAATAGCTATCCTTATACATCTCCCTATCATCGTGGTGTATATATTTTTGTCTGTGGGAGATGTGAAAGAAGGGCGATATTGCTCAAGGAATGGGGACCTGAATTAAATATGTTAAACGGTTCCGAGCTGGGCTCAAAGACAACTGGGCGGTATTTTTAAAATCTAAAATCTATTTTGAGAGTTATTTCTGCAATAATTAAAAATAACAATTATTAGAGATATTTTCCTTTTTTTAAATTTTACCAATCAACCAATCAATATTAACATTTTGATCGCCAGATCACCCACCCAGAGGTGGGTGACGGCTAAGTTACTTGAGGACCTCATCACTCATAATTGCACGACACTTAAATAGGATTTCAATTAATCTTATTTGTAACATAAGTATTTAATGGTAAGTAACACATGTAAGAACATAGTATATAACAATCAACAAAAAAAGGATGACCTACTACTTCATAGTATTCCCTGATACAATTCAAACAAGCCGTTGTGAATTGGGAACAACTATGACAGCTTCCTGACGTTCCAGACTTAGATCTATTCTTCTAATAACACAATACGCACATCCATCTTATTGTTTTCCCTGCGGATTTTCGCTGGGCGTTCATTAAAGCAGAATGCTGAAATGATTATGTTGCTTGGTTGTAAAGCATTAATAATATGATTCTCATGATTGCCCAATTTTTTTTAATATTAGCTTTTGTGTCCTGTCCCCTCCTAGAAATTTTTGTGTAGAGTCAAAAATAAAACCTAAAAATTTAAGTAAAAAAAAGTGAAAATTACGAATTAAAGGAAAACTTTGAAAATAGCTATTATTCTTTAGTTTTTCTTTTAATTATCTATCTGTATATTATTATCAGTATATTTTGCAATATTAGCATGTTACCATTAAAGTTTAAATACTTTATTCATGTATATACATTTCATTGTTTTGCTTTCAAAATATTATCAATACCTATCTAAAAAAATAATGTTTGGCAAATAAGAGCTGAATGAAATAGCCAAGACAGATCGATATTTGTATGTAATAGAATATTACTGCGACTTTTTAGGTATAAACTACGATTTAAAATATCGCGACTTCATATTTTTTAGAAAATTTCATTTCCTTTTTAGATCAAATACAAAAAAAAAACAAGGGAAGGGATTAGCTCACTGGAAGCGCACTGGACTTTGCAGTAAGCTGAGAAGGCTCCAGGCGCCAATAAATTACGTGCCTTAAATTAAAAAAAAACAACAAAAAAACAAATCATAAATTTGACTCTAATACTGCAAAGCATTTAATCATCTTATATCTCTGATTGTCTGGGAAGTGGAAAATCTCTGAATTGCTGGAAAAAATTATTAATTTTGCTTCCAGTTTCTATTCTAATTGGAAATATTCAGTTTACAGAATTGCTAAATACCTAGACAGATTGGATATTTTCACATTAACTGTATGTTAATAGATGTACGTTTAAATCAACACTTGAGCATCAATAGATTACCGATATTATATTTTAGCATTTATTTCTGTCAAATAACCAGTATTTTTTGCTACAGTTGGAATTAAATACAAAAGGTAAATATACCGTACACATTTAGTAGTGGAGAGATTTTGGTGCTTAAATATTGGCGGTATTAGCACGAATGTGTGTGTTTTTTTTAAAAATATAGACAGACATTTTTGAACCATTTAAACATGAAGTCCATGCATGGCAGTCAAATCCCTTAATATAATTAAAATAAATTAATTAAAAATTAACAGAAAATAAGTTGTATAGTAATGATTGTAATTAGAGTTGTAGTTTTAAAAAGAATTAACACGCTACGGTCAGCGTTCTCCATTATAATCACCCACTTAAATAAGTAACTGCCTACAAGGTCATTTATTGTTATGTAATATATATATAGACGTTATTTTCTTAGAAAACACATAACAACAGAGATGATGTTTGCTATGTAAAGTTATTAAGAAATTAAACTATACAATTATTATACAGTGTGTCAGTGATTAAATTAAATTTTAAACACAGCGAATAAATTTAATTTTTAAAGTGATTTTTTTTTTCTCTAAAGAAATTATTAAAATATTAATATTAAAATAAAATATAAGAACTAAATCTTAATATAAACATCTCTTTTAATATTTTAAAATCAATTAAAGAAAAAATTAATTATCAGAAAATATAGTTTTGCCTAACTTTAACCTAATGTTCTACAATGTTTCTGAAAGGTACCCTTCCTTTTTTTCGATGGACCTCATTCTCTTGTAGATTTTGTTATATTTTTACTAGTTTTTAATAGCCTTCTTTAATCACGTTTAACTGTTTTAGAATAAAATTGGAGTAAAGTCCATTCACAAATCTCGTTCAGTTGCCATAATTCTTGCGCTATTATGGGCAAATTTGAACTCGAGTGTGTAAAACTGAACACTTTACACTTTTGTCAAATAAATAATTGTTAAACAATTTAAAATTTTGTCATGTTGGATTCTACGATATGACAGAATTTTTTCTTTAAAAAAATATTATGTTTTGATCATTTTTACAACATTAGGATAGCCTGCCTAGGGGGTACTAGAAAAGATCGTAGGATCTGATTAAAACCTGAAACTTCGACTCTAGAATAGATGGAAGTTCTAGAACTATAGTCTATTTTCAGACAGGAAGTGCTAGCTCTCGCTGAATGAACTTCTGTTTTCATTAGCTAACCTTTCTGTTATTCTTGGCTATATTACTGATGAGAGCCTGTAATTCAAATCTGAAAATCTGTTACGAAACTTTTTCTGAAGACTTAGTCTTACTGCAATATAAAGTTGACAAAGTTTGAACTTTAAACTCATCATTTAGTTGGTCTTAACATAAAAATAGTGCCGGTGAAAGACATGTTGGTTTTCAGCACTTAGCACACATACTGAATGTAACTACATTTTAGTCTAGAAAAGAATATCTTAATCAAATCCTAATAATACTTGAAAATTAATCAATTTTTCTGGTAAATCCGACTTTATATAAAAATATTAGTTTATTTTTTGTAGATTGTTGTACGGGATTATTGCCCTGCGACCTGAAAGATCTACTGTGCCCCCCTCCCCGGAGCCTTGTCATTGCACTGCCGGCCTCAGAGTAGTGTACTCTAGCTTCAGGCAACAATGCCCATCACCGGACAGTGAGTTTTAGAGGCTCCTAGGAAGAGAAAATCTAAGGGAGCATGCTGGATTCGAACCCGGGACCAGCGCGCTACACTGAGCTAATCCCTTTCTTCTCCTTTGGCTTTTGCCAATTAACTAAGGACGGAGACCCTGGTTTGTGTTCTGTGACAGTCCTTGTCTGCTAAGTGTAGCGTGTATGTAGTTTAAGTGTATTTTGTACGGTTCTGACGAAGTGCATTTAGTAATGAGCTGTGGTAACCCATGGGGTCGTTACTCCGCAAGTAACAACTGCATGCAACTGATACCCCTTGTGGGCTGTAGTTTACGATTTATGTATGTGCAAGCAATCCAGATTAAAGAAAATCATTGGAGCGACACTGAACTTTAAAGGAATGCTTAAAACTACTGTTCCCCCTAAATAGCCAAAACATCAATTTTCCCGGGGAAGGGGGGGATGTTTCAGATAAAAGTGGTTGGAGAATCAAAGTTGATGCATTTTGCCTGAAACTTTGCATGTGGTAATAACCTAACAAGTTTGAGCTTTCTGAGATATGAAATATTTTTGTTCACCTACATACATTTTGGTCTACCATTTGCTAAAAATTGGAAATGTTACTCGGAAAATTGAAATTTTACTCGGAGAACCTCAGAACATGTATTTTTGCGGTGAAAATTCAATTTACGAAAATTTGACAAGATCGCAAAACTTCGTCTTTAATCAGTTAAAGGATTTTGACCGAAAATTCGTATAAGATGAAGGTGGTGTTACACGAAATATCTAGGTATGATTTTTTTTGTTTGAGGTATTTCTTTCAAACGACTCACATACAAGCTATTCGGTAAAAACATTTTGGATGTATTCAGAGTTTCTCAGAACATGTTAAACAAAAAAGAATACATTACAAAAAAAAAAGAATTATAAATAGCAAATATAATTAATGAAAAGTATAAAATACAGATTAACAAACATTAGAAAATGGTAGATAATATGTTAGGGTTAAATTATTTTATATTACCTATGTATTGCACCCTTGCCTTGATATACAATCACTTTACGTGACTTAAGTTCATGAATATTTGAATGTGTAATTCAACCTTTATCATTTCACATATTAATTATTTTACATCCTTGAATATTAAATAAATTATACAAAAAAAATAAAAGAAAAGAAACAGATTAAATAATATAGTTTATGTGTTCAGTTAATGTGCATACAGCTAATATTTTGAATATTTTAGGCAAATTCATAGAAAAAAAAGAAATGGCACCATTTCTAACGATAACTAGTTTTGGGGTAGGTATTTTTAGTGGCATAATTTGAAGTTCATTTATCCAATTTTAAATCAAAACAAAATGAAAATAAATAAGTCGCGTGCATTAATAACGCTACATTCCAAGCATTTTCTTAAAATGTTAATTCCTAAGTGAAAGATTACAAACCCACCGAATTATAGAAGCGTGCTCAACAGAGGAATGTGATGTCAGGACAGATTTTTACTGTTTTCTATTTTTCTACAGCTGTAGCTAGTTACTAAAATTGATTGTGGGTGACTCTCTCACAACACCTATTTAATCTACAAATTGCGTGCACTATAAAAACTACAAGTTCACAACCTTTGTAAATATAATATCTTAAATCGTATCACACGACATTATTTTAAGAAGTACTTTCTTTAGCGATTTGCAAACTCTGTCTTATTAAAACTAGATCATTGACCCCTTTTACTTTTTGTTTACTTTTTTTTTTATTTAAATAAAATAAAATGATTGAATATTATGATGATTTACCCAGTGATGGTTGTTTATTCGGTTTGACATTTTACTTCGTAAACAGTATTGCCCGGGTTGCCTTTCTTAATGTCGCACAAGCATTTGATCGGGTCTGGACTTGCTGTGGTAACTTGATAGCCACTATCTATTTTCCTTAAATCCTATTTGTCCGGCCGATATTTCTGGAAGATCCATGGTTCGACCATTTCTCCCAGCTATTCTATCTTAGGAGGGGTCCCACAAGGGATCATTCTTAGTCTACTTTTCTATTCTCTATACACTGCTGACATCCCTACTTTCCCTTATACACTGTTCTCTACTTTTGCAGATGACACTGCCATCCTTCAAGAAATCTTCAAAGCCAATAAAGATCACTGGAAATCTTGTGCAAAAAATGGCAAACAAAAATTAACGAAGCAAAATGCCAATACATTACTTTTACATTATGACCGACTATATTACTCAACTATATCTTAATAGTATTTCACTTCAAAGTGCTATGTACGTAACTATTTTTACGTGCATACACCGACAAACGGCTCACCTGGAACTCCCATACACAACTAAAAAGACATGAGCTCAACTAACGATTTAAACTATTATCATTACTACTCTGCAGACGATCTAAACTACCTATACAGACTTATTTACTTAGTGATACTCAATAAATAAAATAAAACTTCAATAAAATTTGGATAAGATTCTGGAATCCAAAATCCTCAGAAAAATTGTTAATGTCCCCCTTCTATGTGCCAAACCTCATCCTACACCAAGATCTCAATATTCCTTACATAGCCAAGTTGCTAAATCCAATTGTTTCCCCCCTCAGGCACGGGCAGTTCCGGAACTCGCGCTCATACCTTAAATCCAAATATGAAAAGATCCATCTGTCCCTCTGTGTTCATCCTAATCCTAGGACCTCTACCCTTCCAGATAATCCAATAATCCACCCAGACGATTGAAACATTGCTTGCTACTCTTTAATGAGTAACTAAAGTTATAAAGAGGCATATGCTTATCTTATGGAGGTGAGTTCTCCACACAAGTGACTTACAAGTGTACAAGTGATTGTTACAGGTGATTTGTATCATCTTTTCACATATTTACCATTGTATTTACATACAGAAGTAAATTACTAATAAATGAGAAAATAAAATAAAGTTCATAAACGCAATGAGGCCAAGAACGTGGAACTCTAGGTCATATCTTAGTAGACTGAAAGTAAAAAATGTCCGTGAGAAGAAGTAATGTAAAAAGCTCTAAAACTTCCTTGAAGTAGTAGTAGTTTGTTTAATTATTCCTTGTTTAATTTGTTAAGGATAACTGACCTACTAGGAAATAGTGAATTCGAATAGTGAATTTTTCCAGAGTCTTCCTTTATGTCTAAAAATCTCAGTTGACATCCTTTCCTTCCTGATTCCTGATGACAAACTCAGACTTTTAACTTTTCTTGGTATTTAGATCACATTCACTTCTCTGGAGTTAATTTATATAAAGAAAGAAGATCCTCTTAGACCATCTTTCTCCGACTGTGAAGTATCAGTCTAAACTAAACAATTTCAATAAACAATTCAGTTTCTGCGAGTGAATTTTTTTTGATGAAGTAAAAAGAAATCCGGTCTTCTATTTAGAGTTTTTTTTATGAGCCATTAATCAGCTTCAGAATCAACGTTGGCGAAAATCTTTTGGGTATTTTGGTCATCCTCTTTATGACACTTTTTTTTATGTAAAAATAGAGTTAGAAAATCTAGAAGAGTGAGCTGAAAATAACTATATTGCTATAATTATTAGACAATTAGGCAATAGTTATTTAGAAGGTATGTCAAATACGAAATTCAGAAAGAACGATTTAAACAAATATTTGAATATTTGAGAAATTTTAATAAATAATTCATTAATTGATGGTAGGTGATAATAAAAAAGACAGAAAGTCGTGACTTGGAGAGTGAACATAGTTGGAAAGTTTTCTGTCATTGCTTAAATCAGTGTTAGAATGGTTCTAAAAAATTATCCTACTGATTATGTTCCTGATAGTTTCCTCAGAAATGGAAATATTCTAATGACGACTCTTTTAGATATTTTTTTCTCTACAATTTATTAAAGTTGTCGACCCTGTTCAGCTACTAATAATGAAAGAATTTTATTTTTGGAAATATTTGGACGAAACTGGGATTATCTCAGGATATCCTGAGATAATTGTGGTCGGTTCTGCAGAGCTGGAAAGCATCATAGATATTTTCCGTGATTATGGGTTCTTTTTTTTTTAAGTACACGTGCGTGCATGGATGATGTATGTGAATGTGTGTGAGGAACGTGAAACGTGGAATGGAATGCATAATTATAAAATAAACTTGCTTATATAGATTACTTGCTCTACATAACTATCATACGAACATTCAGCTCGGATTCTACCATTTCTTATCAATAACTATTCAACAGTGGCCCACGGCTGACACTTTCGTGTTATTTCGCTTTGTTATAAATTAATAAATAGAAATAATAAGATGGTATGGATAAATAATTATCAAAGTAAAATTTTCTTCAAAAAACATAGTTCAGGTTATACATCGCCACTCATTGATGTTTCCATTTAAAAGGGAACAACATCACTAAAGAACCGAACATGTGTTTTCCCATTCAGGTAGCAATACCTCTCTTAACCTAGCTCTGTCATAACAAAGACTTTTAAAATCCATTGTATCAACTGTATTTGGTCTGTGCAAGTTATTTGTATGTGGATGTTATTTTTAACAAAAACATCCTGATGATGGGCGAACGCCCGAAACTAGTCGTTGACCACAAAAAGAAGCCATCAATTTTTCTCTGTGCTTTTATTTGTAGTGATTTCCAAAATGTTTTTTTACTCAATACAGTAGCCAATAATCGCATTCACTATGTGTGTTTTTCATTTTTTGTAAGTGTTTTTCATCTTTTATATATTTTTTCCTTTATTGTAAAAAAAAAAAATCTAGTTACCAATTTATTTTATTGCTTAATTGATTTTATTATTGTTATTAATTACATATTGAAAATTTTACCGATCATTTTTTTATTTAATCTTTGTAGTGAACTCTGGCAGATGGCTGTTGCCATTGCTAAATATATATTTCCTATGTGATAGTTTTTGCGTGTTTCTTTAGAAATATAATATATTATTTAAAAAATTTAATTTATGACTTGTTGCTCTGTTGACAAAAGAAAAAACATTATGATTACAGCAGCAACTACCTATAACTAAATAGAACAACTGTTACTTAACACTTTCATTCAAGGAAATAACAAGATGAAAACTATAATTAATATTGTACGATTACTATGAAAGTCTAGGGCGCTATCAACACCCGTTTAGGACACTACAAATACGCCTCATTAACATGTTATAAATCAACTCAACATAAATTACAAAAAGATGGATGTATTATATTGTACACACACATATATATAACGAACAGGTGTAATATATAGTGGAAATATATATGTATGTATGGATGTATGTATGTAAATATACAATGGATACAATTAACGGTATATAAAGTAAAGAATAATATTAATAAAAAAAGAAAGACAGAAGTGTTTTGAACCATATTGTACAATTGTGTCCACCATTTATTTAGGTTAACATTGTCACATATTATTATATACTATATATTATTGTTTAGTGAAAATGTATTTATTTATTTATTTTACACCATTATAATGGAACAGATGTTTGGATAATATTATAATATTTGATTATCAGTAATTAGAATAGGACATCTGTTTAAAAATAGATACAATGGGATAATAATGGGGCTACCAATACACTATAGGATGTGATGCAACCCTCTCACCCTCTCACTCACACATACTCTCTCTAAACTATATATATATATATAATAACTGTAACCACATTTAGTTAGGAAAGATTCTTAACATACCGGAGGACCTACTGGAATCTTCTTTCACAGCTCATCGCCCTTGTTTGTGGCGCGTGCCAGCGCTATTAAATGTACAAAAGGTTTTTATTTTATAATTATCTTTTAAAATATAACAACTTAAATTCTTTTTTTAAAACTAACTGGCGAATTGTTTACATTGTTCAGATTTTTTTCACTATTTTAATGATCTGAAAAATTTGTTATTTCTTTATTATAATAAACAAATTATAATAAGCTTAGTTTTATAACTATAGAATCGATTAGCCAATAACTTTGCGAACTTTGATTCGATAAATCGATAAATCTTCCTCTAACACAGAGATTCCCGAATTTATTTGGCGTGCCACCCCGTTTTTTAGATAAAAAAAAAAATTCAGCGCCTCCCTGATCTTTAGCTTTTTTTTAAGTGAACAAACAGATAGATGCAGTGACAAATTTGCGTTATTTTATATAATTCGCGTTATATGTCTGCATAATAAAAAATGTTATAAGACGTTGAAAGTTAAAATTATCGATTTATATATATATTTTAAATCGAACATAGTCACGAATTCGCAATTACACATAGAAATTTACATAGTGAAGGATTATATTAAAATAAGATCGTGTATAATATTAGAAATAATTTTAATGAGGAGGATGAACTTGGTCCACTGTTATCAATTTGTTAAATATTTGGCTCTATATCTTTGTCACCAACATTCTTAAATAACGGCGATTAGTTATTTACAATCGATTTCTTTTTAAATGTTTCAAAAGTTTTGTATTTTAAGGTATTAGTGAGGGAGTGACTGGGAAGTGATAGGTGGGCGTATGATTGCGTCCAAAAAAAAAGAAAAGAAGATTGAGTGACCAGCTCGTCTGCCAAACACTTTGAATAGACCTGTCGCCAGACTTCATCACTGCTCTGTTGTTACAGCTTGCATTTTGTCTGTTTATTAGGAAACTAAAGTTATCTAATCTACGAGTTATCTACACTACGAGTCCCTCAGTTAGATAACAGATGAAACGTAACGGTTTTTCAACAATTTCTTATCTTCTCCTCTTTCTTTATTCTTTCATTGTACTCACCAGGGTTTCATCTGAAGTAACTATCGGCCATCTGGAAACGTTCTAGCGTCCACCAGGGACGGTATCATCCACTTTGGGAATCACTGCTTCCATTTCATCCTCTTTTAGGCCTTCCTCTATGCTGTTCAACTTCTAAATCCTCAGTAAAAAGTTGTTCCGTTTTTTTTTCTTCAAGGTATCCTAGATAGCTGATATATTGCCCATTTTATCTATTTTACCATATTTCCTCATAGCTCTTCATTTCCGTTTTAATTTTCTATTCAACCTTCTCCTTTAAGGACCACGAGTATTTGTAAATATTGTCTTCTCTTATTCTAAGAGAGCGTACTGTTTCTTTTGTACTTAGTAATTTTGAAATTTCAAAGACAAAAAAGCATATTATTCTCCAGGCCTTTAAGTACATATAGTTTGAGAGCTTAGAAAATAACAGAATTAAAAAAAATTATATCACTAGGTATTTATTTGAAGTTAACACTGCTGGAGCTGTATATCTTGAAGACGTTTTTCTAGGGAAATTGGTTATTAATTAGTTATAATTAGTTATTGGGCTCATTTAAGTGCATATCCTCTTTCCTTTGTGGCAATACGTTTTCCTAGCAATAAACAGTTTATCAAATGCTTTTAATTTACCTCGTACGATAAATCAACATTCTCTAGAAGGGCTTTTCTTTGTCGATTGATGATTAAATGAAATTGTTTCAGTCCCTCGCTAAATGATAGCTAGTCCAAATGCACAACTATATGCAGCTGGACTAATTTTCATTTGTATTTTTTTCTCATGAACAGCTGTTCATAAGAGATTTCCCAAGATCAGTAATCTGGCTCTACTCATTTATTCCATCAGTACCCGTATCTTGGCAGAACTGTTGCTTTAAGTTTGCCCCCCACCCTCTTTGTATGTTTATCTTGATTGCATTATCTGTAGAACATGGTAATTTTACCTCTATATTTTCTCTTTTCTAACTGATTCTAAACAGTAGTAATAAATTCCTGTATAAACAATATCTATAAGAAAACAAGAAAAATACCATTTTATTATTGTTTTCAAATGTAAATATAATGATTAAAAGTTCCCTTATTCCTATATAAAGTATTCAACAATAAAGACTACATATTGTTGCACCTTTAATAAGAATCAAAATAATTTCATCATTACTGATCATTATAAAGTTTTACATGCCTTTTATAGGCGACATGTGTCTATTGATTTGGAAAACAAAATTCATCATGTTTGTGGCAGAAATTGTTGAATTAACTTATATATATATTTAGAGTTTTTGCGACTGGAGCTCTGCCGGTTCTTACATTTTCATTACATCTGTCGCTTAATTTAAATGTAAATATTCAACATCTGCTTGCAAATTATGAAAACAAAGTATTCTCACTGTTAAAAAGTGTTAAAAAAAAATTATTTTTTGAATGTTTCACTGGAAGCAAAGCATCCAAATAAATCTGTAGAATTGCATTGCAAAATTGAAAATGAAAAAAAATTACTTTATTCTGGGCATGGAAGTCCCCTTAGAATAAATGCAAATACCAATGAAAGGCCTAGGTCTGGCTGAAATAATATATCATAATTGAAAAAATAAAAACAATATATACAGAAATGTATAAAGAAAAAAAATAGTAATAAAGAAATTTGAAGATCATAATGTACTAAAATAAATTAATAAAATTACTGAAGAAATCCTTGAAGATTGAATAATACAATATATTACAATAAAAAGGGGAAATATGATCAAATTAATTGGAGTGTATAGGTGAAGAAAGAGACGAGATCTGTAGATGGGGATTGTTGGTACATGACGAACAATTTCAGGCAGGCTAGGCCTTTCCAGTCTTTTAGAACATTCTAGTATCACTTTCTGACCATACTTTTTTTCTAATTATATATCCTAATGTATTTTGAATACTACTAAATTCAAGGTAGGCTACCGACAGAGCTAGATATTGTATCATATTTATTATTATATAATATTTCCAGATAATATAAAAATCTATAGGCAAATGACTTTGTCCCAAAAAAAAAATATTAATAATAATAAAAAAGAAAGAATAATAAAGAATCCGACTATAATGTAGGCGTAATGACTAATGACAGAAAAATAATACTGAATCATTTATATTTTATAATCTTGTTTATTTAAATTTATTTTCATAGCTTGAAGATTTCTTTATTTCTTTTTTGTTTTTTAAGAGTTTATACCGTATGTATGTGTGATGTAGGACAATCGACTGAGGGCGTAGGGCAACAAGTAAACAATAAAAAAAAAAAAAAACATGTTTGTTTGGGCGTGGTCATTTTATTGTCATAGTAGAAAGTTTGAAATTATCAATGAATCAATAAACTATTAAACCTCTAGCCCTATATTAACTAGCTGGAGAATACGTTTATGAAGTAAATTTAACAAATAGTCTTCAAACTTACTATTGTTACTTGGAACATTTAATTGCCCGTGATATAAAATTGGATGTTGGGAAACGATTGATTTTTTAGGAATGTGGGAATATAGGATACCATTAACAGGTTCCTCTTTCTATACCCAACAAAATTTGAAATAGAAGTTTAGTTGGAAGCGTATCGCCTGGAAAATGTTTCAAATTTAAGTGATAGTTTTATACGTTGTTAGCATTTCAAGCTTAAAGAGGAAATCGTTGAGGCGGTTTTTGAAACAGCTCAAAACCTATTCCATAAAAAATAAGTTTAATGTTTGATAACCAAATTTGAATACTTCAAGTTTTAACCAAATTGATAATTAATTGAAGAATTTAATGGTTTAAACAAAACAAACTTTCACAATGGCAACAGGTAAAACTCAACATGATTGTTTGGTTAAATTTAAAAATAGGGTGATATATATTTAATTGTTTTTAGAAAGGGAAGAGCGTGGAGATTGAGAGAACGTTAATTGGGTACTTTAATGTGGAAGACTTGTTTCGATATTAGATAGTGGCTATAGATAAACTCTAGAAGTGTATTAGGCTCATCGAACTTGCCTTGTCACACACCTTGTCTCTGTATAGATCACACACTTATACATATAAACATATAACATTGAATGTAGGAAGTAAAACGTGGGTGTTTGAACACATATATATAAAGGAAAAAAAAAAACTTTGACGATATGTCCTACATCCGCCTATAAAAAGACAATAATAATATATAAGTATATTTGTGGTTATATTCCTGTATTCCATATGTTCTTTATAATTGAACAGCTGATTTCAATCAGCTGGTTATCTAACTTAATTAGATTTTATATCAGTGATGCCAATATATCTTTGTAATAGTTACACAGCACAAACAATGTATAAATAAAAAAAATTACCAAAATGTCACAATAATATTAAGTAAATAAAAAAAAAAAAAAAAAAAAATACAAGTTTCTTAATGTTTATTTTACGTGTGATTCAGTAGGCGATCTTAAAGGACCTTTAACAACAAAGATACAATTTATGTACGTTGCAATGTTGTAGCCTATTTTTCTTATCTGTATCAAACATCAAAATATCACCTCTATAATTCTGGCTGGATTTTTTTTTTCATTCATATACTTTATAATATCATATATCTTAATAATATTCATAAATCCTATACGTCTATGAAGAAGTTTTACAAAAACAGAAAATTGTTTTGATTCTCAAAATAAATAAATAAATTTGAAATGAAATATATGCGCACCTCTGACGTGTCTTAGAAAAAAAAAAAAAATTGAATTTGTTGTATGAGACGGTTACATAATTTTCACCTATACTGCAAATATTACTGTTCTAAATGGCCAGTTTTCTTTAAATTTTCAATGTTTACTAAACGTTCATTGGATTTGTTTATTAAGGTAGTGGGGATTTTACCCAACTTCTCCTTTAAGGAGTTTGTGAGAAAATTAGAAAAAAAAAAACTCAGGAATTTATTCTGTAAAATTGCACACTTGATTAATCGGTTTTTCAAATCAGGAATTCTGCGAACCTTTAATTTAATTTAGGTAGCTTTGTAGCTTTTATATATTGATGAAACGACAAAATGTACTGGAGAAGCTCTTTAAAGAAATGCTTAACATTGAAGCTCTCCCAGAACGCTTCTAAAAGCAGTTTTCCTGGAAAAAACTTTCAAATAAAAATGATGGGCATTCAAGTGTGTACATAGTATACAGATAGGAGAATCAATATGGATATTATCTTTACTTTGCGTCAGATCAGTGAAAAACGTACATCTAATGGACTACTCCATTAGTTCCCGCCATTAGCTCCAAGCTTCATACTTTATGCTCCTTTAGCTGTAACGATCCTGAAGAAGCCCATTGCAATATGGGCGGAACCTGGTCTTCTAACACACCCGCTGACGCGGTCTCAACTCGGAAACTTCAAGTGTTTTTCATGATAAAAACAGCTATTTAGCTGGTTGGGAAGTTAATTGCAGAACTCTCTTATTCCTTTTCGATCTTGTGGTCGCAGATTTTTATCTTCTACGAAATATTTTTGTACGTAAATGCACTTCCAGGTTGGCTGCAAATCAACAGGTTCTTTGAGTTCTGCAATCGAGCTATCTCAGCTTGGCAGTTAGTTAGCTGAAGCAAGTGAATAAATTCAAAGTAAGCTTTATTTTAGCCTGGATGTACTTATATTTCGTCCATGAAGTAGCTTCCTAAACAAAGATACTGTTTTTATAATAAAGTAGCATCTCTTTCTATTGTGATGCTGTTAGGATGATGGTTGATAAATGGTGAGATGATAAACACAATTTATATTTCAACGATATTACTGAGTAAGGAGAGAAAAATATATGGAGGCAGAGTAACCGAGCGAATAGTATTGATTGTTGGTAACGTAATGATTGTAGAATGGTGTACCGTTCTCTTGCTTGTACTAACGGTGGATTAGCTTAGTGATCCTTCAAGGTCGATCTTGTGCCTCGTTAATTCCTTAAAGTTGATCTGGCGACGGACTCTAAGCCCTCAGATTTTCGGCTTTTAATTTCCAGTTTCTGTTGTTTCTAGGGAGAGATTGGCTGTCAGAATTAAAACCCATTCGCCAGTATATTGTAATGGACGTGACTGAGGAAGTAATGCATAGTTGACCTGCTCTAGGAGTTTCAATGCTGGAGGCTCAATCTGTGACAAATTTGCTGGCTTATTTCCATAGCTATTTTGTTACTACTTTTAACTGAATGCCATGATAATCTAATCATATCAATAAATTATTTATTTCAAACATAGTAGAAATATATATATATATAATGCTGCTATTAAATAAACACAAGAAATACTTCAATATTTATCGAAACCAGATGAGGTGAAGTCAAATACATAATAATGCAGAGAGTATTGGAATATTCTGTGATATTACTTTTAGATAAAATAGCGGCAACACAATGTTTATAGAAGATATTTAATACCTTTCTAAATAATATTTGACATAGAACTATAACTCTGTAAGAAGACATAAATCTATAAGTAGTATTTCTAACGCAAATAACTTACTTTTCGTTCTTAGTTACTTCGATAAATTTTGTCTGTTTTGGTTTTTTTTCTAACTTTGCCAGGACAGTCTACTATTAATCAAAAACTTTCACTCCTGCAAACATTTAACTATCCTGACAACTGTCAGGTTAGTTCAAAATCAGAAAAAAATTCATTAATATTTAAATATGTTTATTCAATAAATTGATGACCTACATCTTTGTAAGATGCTATTTAGTTACGAGTATATTTAACGGAGAACTATTTTTCCTATTCCACTTATAAATGTTTGGTCTACACTGGGAAGAAAAATCCAATATCTCATCTCTAATCTCAAAATCTCAAGATCTCTACGTTCTATTACTTTAGCTGTAATTCGTCCAAAGTAGACGTCGTTTACTACAAAACCATGCAGCGAGTCTAAACTGTTTTCTTTACTTCAAGACATTTGCATTGTCATGTGCCACTAATGTGACAATGGATTGAATCGTGAACTAATCACTCCCTACCTCAAGTTCACTGCATTTCTCTCTCAAACTTAGAGGGGGCAAACTAAGGAGCATATCTAGGAACTGGAAAAAGAAGTTAAAGAAAGTAGGGGTTAGTCCAGACGCCTGTATTAAAAGGTCGGATTCTCACTTGAAGATTGAATCACCGTCACTCTGCCAGTCAGTCTGTCCACTCACTTCTCATGCTACCATTCTCTCACTCTAAAATATTACAGTAAAGTCCCTGTAGTGTTCATTATTTGCACTTAATGCAAACAGTGTTTAATAAGTCTAACTTAAATTAACCTAAGTGTTTCTCTTCTGTCTAATCACCTAAAACATCCACTACAACTTAAACAGAATAATTGCAAGAAGCAGACAAGATATTAATTTTGTCATTTTCCTACATCTTTCAAGTTAAAGTTACTTTACTGCCGCAAGAGGTTCGTGTCAAAATTTCTAAATTGAGGTCCTTTTGTGTATGAAGAAATTGTTTGTAACAATTTACCTGTTTCTTTTTCTTCCTGTGTATGTGTGAGAAACAAAATCTCCCACAAGCGAAAAGACGGAGGAAACACAAGCTCGATTGTTATTCCATTGATTGGATAGGAAAGTTTTGGTCAAAATCCGTCAACAGAAAGTACTATTTTTTCCCCAGTTATTCGTGATATTCTGGAAAATGGATCCAATGTTCTACCTTAAAGTCACACACTACCACAAAGATTTATTTCTTTTACTTCAAACATTGGGGGAGGGATTGATTTTTTTATGGATCCTGATGAAGCTGCAATGTTTGACCTGCCTGTACAATTTCAGTACAATGTACCCGCCATCCTAGCATCCAAGAATCTTAGGTTCTATAGAAGCATTACTAGAATTTCACATTTGAAGAGAACCAGTTTACGATTTTACTGAATAGGTTTCTTTGAATTTTTTTGGATTTTTCTCGATTATATTTTTACCAATTTTCTTTAAGTTTTCTTTATCTTTAAAAAAAATTGATATTAAAAGCTTGTAAGGGAGCCTTATCTTTAAGCTGCGAATTTAAGTTTTGTTGGTATCAACAGAAGCATGCCTGTTGTGACATTGAGAGAGCTTCTATGCTTTTTAAGAAGCAACAATCTTAAAACTCCCAGTCTCTATATTTATAACTATATTTTTGTGGGCGTCTACCCTTCTTAGTGGAATTTCAATTCTTGAAGAAAATTTATCATTTAAGAACTACTTAAAACTAGATTTTTTTGTTGCTTTTGTTTTGTTTTATTCTTTAAAGAAAGCTGTCCATAAATAAAATATTAGTTTCGTATTTAGCGGTATATAGTTGTTGAAGGACTGGTTATAACAGAAGTAGAGAAAACCTATTCTATCAAGCCGTATTTATATCACGTACATATATATATATATATACCAGTACTGAGAGAGAGAGTACGAGAGGCGGCAAGCATGTTTGTGTTAGATATATATATATATACTATTAATATTATAAAGGAGTAAGTATGGGAGGTGCGGTCAAAACAAGAAGCGTCAAGCTGTCTCCGGACACACATCACCAATAAAGGAGTGAATAGAGAACAACCAGATCGAGTAGTTTATAAAATCCTTCTGGATATGGCTACTTGGTCTCTTTTCATTTCAAAGCAACAGCTTGGACTTGCACACTCCCACTTCTTTAATCCACCAATCTGACCACATGAAATTAGTGTCAAATGTTTTTCATATCCAAAACCAAAATCATAAAATACATACTTTGTTTTAAGATAACTTTCTCCTATTATGTTTTTTATATGGTCTTCGTTATTTGCTAAGAAAATATTTATTTTTAATTGTTGTTTTGTTATTTGTTTATTTTTAACTCTATACAGACCACTATTGTTGTTGCTTTTATTTATTTTTCCAAGAACATTTAAAACTCGTCACCACATTTGGTTTCATTGTCGTAAGAAAAAAATTCAAACCACCAATCTGTGCTAAATGCTGTATTTATCGCAAGCAAGCGATATTGCTTTATGAAACTAGCTAGATATTTATCTATTTATATCGAGAAAGCAAGGCATGTAGCAAGGCATAGAAAAATGATGTAAGTCATCTAATTGATTAGTATAACAATTTAAATAGAGTTTATTGGGAGGGAAGGAAACAATATTTTTCTAAAACAGCTAAAATGTAACAATTATTGCTTTAAAATAATCATAGTCTTGCTACCTTTGAATAAAACAAGGTTTTAATTCTAAAGCTGAAATATATGAATAATATTAAAGTAAAATATAGAGTTCAAACATAATTTTCTAGAATTCCCAACCGGCTGACAATAGTAAAAATAGCAATGTGCATGGTTTATTATATGGTATTCTGATAAAAATAGATAAATAATTGTAACGATCATAATGTTTTCGAGTATGAATGTTTCTGTGTGAGTGTCTTAATATTATTTAAGTAATTACTAATTATAACATTATAAATAAATGTTTAGCGGTACTAGCTGTAAGGTTAACATCAATGCCATAAAAATAAAAAGGAGACAACATTAAAATAAGTGATTACGTATGAACATTTTTAAGTACATTATTTTTATAAGATTTAACAGAAAATAATCTGAAATTTCCCAAGAGTTTTTTTGATGTGATAACGTTACAAAGACTCAAGATTTTCATTTATGTGAAAAAGTAAAGAAAAAAAGTTTAGAAATCGATAAAGAATTTTATAATATGGTACCCACTTGACATTTCTTTGTTTTTTTTTTTACAAATAATCTCGGAAGGGATGTGCATGTTAACTTGACGACCAAATGTAAAATAAATTATACCGTTGATACATGTTAATGCGCAGAAAAATAATCGATAAGCCATACGGACATACATACAAATAGAAGTGCAATATGAATAAAAGAAATAACACTGATTTTATTGCAACAAAAGCCATTGATAAAGGACAGACTGAAATTTTTTTTATGAAAAAATTTACTCGTGATAATAGATTAGATTAGATGAGTAACGGGGAAGGGGCGAGCCTCATTCCACTGCGACCTACAAGACGAGGTCTATTGTGGATCCCCTTAAATTATAGCACAACCCCCAGCTTTGCCCTCCTAATCAATCCTAGCAAAGCTGAGAGCGGCTCCGTCATGAAGCTCATAGCTTCGGGATTGCCTGTCCCCAATTGAAGAAACCTTATCCTCGCCAGGCCGGCGCACTCATAGAGGATGTGCGCCGGGGTTTCTTCCTCTGCCTTACAGAATCGGCATACCGCACTATCTGCAAGTTGTAGATGGTGCATGTATCTGTTCAGCCTACAATGCCCTGTTAGTAGACCCACGATTAGCCTTATATCCCTTCGGGTATGGCTCAGTAGATCTCTGGTAAATTTAGGCAAATGTCTCTTGATAAAGAGCTTTGCCTGCCTCTGTCCTGGTGTTCTCTCCCACCAACGCAGACGCTGTTCTTCTATCCAACCTTCGATAGAAGTTGGACAACCCGCAGAAGGGTTCGGGGCATATAAAGGTATCCTGCGAACCCTCCCTCGCTAGGGCATCCGCCCTTTCATTGCCCAGAAACCCGGCTCTTCCAGCACCCAGGCGAATGTCAGTTTATTCCGAGTATCCATCTCGGTTAGGGCAAGTAGGCTATCCCACACCAATCTTGAGACTATTTGGTGTGAAGAAAGTGCCATCAGGGCTGCCTGACTGTCGCAGTATATGGCCACTCTTCTACCCACTATGCCTTGCCTTATAATCTCCCTAGCGCAGAGTTGTAACCACGGACCTAAAAGACCGTGGCGTACTTCCCTAGGCTGGCCTTGATCTTAACTTTAGGCCTGCCCCCATAGACCCCGGCTCCGACCATAGTCGGAGTTTTGGATCCGTCTGTATACCAGATCGAGTTACCGAACAGGGGGGGAGGTCACAGCCCCATTCGCCTCTGCTCGGTATAACAATTTGGAAGTTTCTTTCGAAATGATACCTAAGAACCATCCTATCAGTTGGCATTCCAAGAAGATGGTCAGCCTTGATTTCCTCAATCAACTTGTGGTAACTCGTGATAATAATTTCATTTTCGTAATTTTTGAAAACGTTCTTTGGCTTAATGGCCAAAGTGATTTCAATTTTATAAAAAATATTTTTCTCAAAATCCGATGATCAACTTGTTTAAGATGCGGATCCATTTTATGCTTTACAAAGTACAAAATAATTAAACTTTAACTCCAACAGTAGCGGAACAAGTAGAAAAATCTGCTAAGAAACACACACCCGACTTTCTCTTACTCTTCTTAATACTGTTACAAAGTTTCTTTAAATTTCAAATTCTGCTCCTTGTCCTAACAAAAAATGTACGTGGGGGGGGGGGGGACAAATGCCAATCTACCACTGAAACAGGAATTCAGTGATTACTTTATAGTAAGCGCCAATAATATTGAAGGAAGAAATACATTTGAATTTTAATGTCGCAGATACCTTGGAACTTTTTAGAACCTAAAAACACTATTTTAGAAAAATATTTCAAATAAAAATGATAGATTTATATTAGCGCAGATAGTAATCCAAGTTAAAAGGAAATTGTTATAGTTGTTTTCGTGAAAATTCCAAAAAACTTAAAAAAAAAAACCTATTCTCTAAATTCGCACTTCCGCTTAACCGATTTACTACAAATTTGGATTCTAGCAATGCTTCTAATATATACTTGTCAATATTATTGTATAAGTGGTAGAACGATACATTCTATTACAGTGGTATGGTATTAGAGAAAAGCATAAGGCCACTGTTTCCCCAGAAAATCCCCCAAAAAATCAGTTTTCCCGGTAAAGTTTCAAATAAAAGTGATAGGTATTCATAATAGGATTCATACGAAGTTTAAAGAAAATCGTCGGAGCCGTTCACGAGAAAATCGCGAAAAACCATTCGGTAAAGTAGCTTTTTCAGTTGATGGCCTTGGATGGTATTACCTAAACGTAATATCTAGTTTGAGCTGCCTGAGATTTATTCGTTTTGGAGATATTTTGTGTTTAGACACCACGTACATATTTTTGTTAGACAAAGGAGCAGAATTTGAAATTTAAAGAAACTTTGTAACAGTTTTAAGAGGAGTAAGAGAAAGTCGGGTGAGTGTTTCATAGCAGATTTTTCTACTTCTTCCGCTACTGTTGGAATTAAAGTTTAATTATTTTGTACTTTGTAAAGCATAAAATGGATCCGCATCTTAAACAAGTTGATCATCGGATTTTGAGAAAAATATTTTTTATAAAATTGAAATCACTTTGGCCATTAAGCCAAAGAAGGTTTTCAAAAATTACGAATGAAATTATTATCACGAGTAAATTTTTTCATAAAAAAAAATTTCAGTCTGTCCTTTATCAATGGCTTTTGTTGCAATAAAATCAATGTTATTTCTTTTATTCATATTGCACTTCTATTTGTATGTATGTCCGTATGGCTTATCGATTATTTTTCTGCGCATTAACATGTATCATCAACGGTATAATTTATTTTACATTTGGTCGTGGAGTTAACATGCACATCCCTTCCGAGATTATTTGTAAAAAAAAAAAATCTGGTGTGAAACACTCACACAACTTTCTCTTACTCCTGTTCTCAAAATTATAATTGACAAAGGTTATAGTTTGTGTACCAAATATAACGAAATTCATCGAAAACTGAAAAAACTGTTCAGTAAAAGTGCACTTCCGGTTTATGATTTTTCTTAAAATTTGGAATTTTGGCCATCTATTTATTTCTAATTAATTTTGTTTGGATGATAGAATTGTATTATCAAGTGCCCTTAAATGAATTTTTCCAGAGAAATGTTTTAAATAAAAGATGTAGATCTTTGTATGTTTAGTTTATATTCAAAGTTTCAAGAAAATCGCTGGAGCCATTTTTGAGAAAATCGCGAAAAAGTGAAAAAAATCATTTAGTAAAGTGTTAAAACAAACGCACTTCCGGTTATCCGATTTTTTTCAAACCCGGAATTTCAACAATATATTTAATTCTAATTAACATTATTTAGATGATAGAATTGTCTAATAAACTGAAATAGCACTTTAGATGAAAACCTAAACCCACCTCTCCCCCAGAAGTGCCCTTAAATGAATTTTTCCGGAGAAATGTTTCAAATAAAAGTTGTAGCTCTTTGTATGTGTAGTTGATATATTATGCTTAAAGAAAATCGTCGGAGCCATTTTTGAGAAAATCGCAAAAACGTAAAAAAAGCAACTTGTAAAGTGGTACTTTCGGTTGAGGAATTTTGACAGATAACGCACCGTCAGATCCCACGGCGATACTTAAACTAAATATCAAGTTTCAACTTTCTACGGTTTTTCTTTTCTGAGCTATGCGTTTCACATACACACACACACAGACCATTTGCTAAAAACCATTTTTTGGACTCAGGGGACCTCAAAACGGATATTTCCGGTGAAAACTCAATATCGAAAATTTGACACGATTACAATAAAAAAAAGATGTCAAGTAGTAACGATATAATAAAATTTCTAATCGATTTCTAAACTTTTTTTTCTTTACAATTTTCACATAAATGGAAATCTTGAGTCTTTGTAATGTTGTCACATCAAAAAAACTCTTGGGAAATTTCAGATTATTTCCTATTAAATCCTGTAGAAATAATGTACTTAAAAATGTCTCTGACGTAATCACTTACTTTAATGTTGTCTCCTTTTTTTTTTATGGCATTGATGTTTATGGCCAGTACCGCTAAATATTTATTTATAATGTTTTAATTAGTAATTATTTAAATTATATTAAGACACTCACACACAAACTTCATACTCGAAAACGAACCACAAATTCATACAGGACATTAGCTAGACACAATTTTTTCGTACTCTGAGGACCTCTCAAAACATATATTTCCGGTGAAAAGTTAATTTCGAAAATTTGACACGATTACATACTTCCTTTTATTAAGGAGTAACAGAAAATTAATCTCAAAAATAAATCATAGAATGCTCACACTTTATTTTCCGTTTATCGATCCACAACAAGAAAGGTTCAGGTCCAAAATCTTTCGGGCAAAAAGGAATTGCAACTTTAACGTATGAAAGTGAGTTTTTTTTTTTTTTTTAATATATATATATTATAATTTTTGCCCATAATTTTTAATTGAAACAGTTTTCCAGGCAAAATGTATGTTTTGACGAGTGACTGGGAAAGCTGTAATGTTAGGTTTTTTTTCTATAAATTGGATGAAAATCGGTTAACCGGAAGTGTAACTTGACCACAGATTAGTTTCTGAATTTTCCGAATTTATTGGAAAATAGTTCCTACGGTTTTTCCATTAAGCATTAAACATTAACTGCACACACACACACACATACAACAAAAATGGTATCCTGTTACTTTGATTTAAATTATTTTTCTGGAAAATTATATTGAGGGATATTTGGCGATATTTGTGACAAAGACTTAATTTTAAACTGTTACTACAGGTTTTGTTGAGGGGTACCACAGAAGCGCTGCCAGGTAGTCTTCAAATGTGGTCATATTCAGATAGTTCGTATATCCTAAAAACCAGCAAATACAATTCCTTCCTTTTATGATATGTACTGTCAACACTACTAAACAACGAGTTATACTTCAATATCTTATTAAAATTTATTAATTTGAATGAAAATCGTCTGTTTCACCAATTTTTTTTTTTTTTTTTGTCGAAGGTTTCCCAGGAAATTAATAGCTCTGTTGTAAATCAGTTTTTCAATGATCGATTATTTACCTAAAATTCGTCTTTTTTTTCAAAGTAACCTTTAACTAATAGTAACAAATCTAAGCAGTGTCCCCATACAAATATTATAAAGCGCTGTTACCTTTTGATAATAGGATTAATAGCCGACTGCCGCGCCATACTGTCTAGAAATCTGTTCACTGCTGAGACACAGTGTCTGTCCAGGTGACATGAATGAAGTTCCGTTATTATTGGTTGCAATGTCGTCTATCCGGCCTTACCGCTTCTAGGAAATATATCTGTCTGCACACTTCCCACGGCCTCCAGTCAGACAACCCTCTCAACCCTTTTAACAATTGTCATTGGTATAAATACTGCTGCTATCGACCAGATTATAATGCCAATTGCATTGTAATGTTTTGATTTGTACAACAAGTTTCTAGCTTTTACTGGATTGATACGGAGTCTGCATGCATTAACCTTAATGTAAGAAGAAACAACAGCTTATTGTATTAGATTTCACCAAAGAAGTTTAACAATCTTTTAATCTATCACAAGAAATTTTATATTAAAATTAGTTTTATGAAATAATTTTGTGCATTCAAGAATTTTAGAAGAATCTGGTGTGAAACATTCACAACACTTTAATCTTAATATTATTACTACGATTCTAATTGACCCAAATTTCTTTATACTTGCATTATTTAATAAGTGTTTAGTTGTGGGATTGGCCCTGAAGAATTCCGTCGCACACAGTAGAATTTAATTACGGCATTAATTTGTAGAATTTCATGTGGAGTGTAAAATAACAAATCGAGTGACGACGCTAAGCAGGCCAGAAAACTGAAGGTTGAAGCTAATACAGAATATATAGTTTTCAGCCGTCTGAACAAGTGTACTGTTAGTCAATATGTGTGTGGTGGTGAGCTGTAATTTGTTGTGGGTTCGCTGAACCCAAGTAGTTTGCAACGACTAACTCTGCAAGCTGTATGAGTGTTGTATATGCTGCTTGGTGGTTTTGCTACGCTGAGATACAGCCACCAAGGACCCTACTTACTCCAACGGGAAAACTAGAAGGAAACCATGAATAAAGTAACTTGAGAAATTGGAATATTTTGCATGATATTGAAATTCGGAGAAGTTGAGGTATCATGCAAAGTTGGCATAGGGCCATGTGTAAAGACTGCCAGGAAATAGATCGCCACACAGTATGCGCCATTTTACACCAGTGGGCAAGCGAAGGTGAGGCAGGCTACGGTGAATGTGGATGGATGATATTTCGCAGGCTATGGCGGGCTAGAGGTCTTTGGATAAAGAAATGGCATGTTGCTTTATTGGACAATAAGGTGTGTTAATAAATGTATAACATACCTCCTCCCCCAAAGAAGTTCTGTAAACTTTTGGATACTCAATCTTAGTTTTACAACAGATTTCCTTCTATGTGTTCACCCAAAAAACATGAACGAGCATAACGAGAAAGATTTTAACAGAATAAATTAATCTAACAGTATTTTTCAAATATATAGGAATTGTTACCATTTTTCTATAATCGTTTTATCAAGTAAGAAATCTTAAAGAAAGAAAGAAAAAAAATGATTAAATTTGGAACAAATAAAGCATATTTTAAGCTCATGTATTATTTAGGTGGTTTCACAAACAATAATATATAAATCTAAAAATATTTCAAGGCCTTGGAATATATATATATATAATTTTGGAGAGAGTTATCTGATTGTAACCAGAACACGTAACATTAAATTTATTCAATATATGTTTAGAAAAAAATTACAGTCAAAACAAGAAAAGAAAAAAAAACAACAATATTATAGCTACTGTCATAATTGAGATAATGTCGTACAATAATAACTGATCCACTTCATATTAAATATATATTTCAATTTATTTAAAAAAATAAAAGAATTTTCAAATATATAAATAGTAATTTATATATTTTCAAATATAAGAAAAGAATTTAAAAAGAATGAATTTAATTTACCAAGAAAACAAAATAATTATTTCTTTCTTTTGACAATTTCTAATTCTTTTATATTAGAACATTTTCAAGGATAAATACTTTCAATAAACAATTATTAAGTTTCGATTCTATTGTCAGTTGTTGTGTTGTGTGATGGCCGAAGTTTCAAGGTAAAGTTGTTTATTGATTGTATAGATTTTTTATTTAGCACTTTTCAAAATCCATAGCGTCACACAAATATATACACGAATCGAACTTTTAAAGATTTCTTAATCTCTTATTTATAGTAGGGGATCAATAAATTTGATAATAATTCAGTTAGTAATCTGAATTTAAATGTACCTATTATAACTGAACGCCATTCTTGTTTCAGATAATGGCTTAATATTGAATCAGTTATATGAATAGTTAGATTAGTCCATCGTTAAACAGGAGAGGAAATAAATTAATATAACTCTTGTATAACTTTAATAGAAACCAATTGTTTCATGATCGATGTTCATAGCGCCCATTAGCTATCAGATTTAAACTATGATTTGTACATGGAACATTAATTGCAAGGATATTTAAAAAGTAATTTATTTTGATATAATTAGAATTTTCTCCTCCCCTTTGGCGTTTTTACTGCCCTGGTGCACAATGTGCACACTATGCAGGCGCGTCACTGTGGACCTAACTTTGCAAAAAGTTATTGCACCAACAGCATGCTGTTCATCTGCAGCTGATTTCGTGCGATTCTTTCCATTAATAAACAGTTATTTAACAAACTACGAGTATATTAAATTCATCAGAAATATTTTCTGTGATAGCCTGCTTCTTTTTGTGGTCATCGACCGTTTTCGGGCGTTCGCCCATCTTCAGGAAGCGTTTGTCAAACAAGAGTGTGTAAACTGAATTTGCTCTATGCAAGTCTGTGTTATCAACAAAAAGAAGCAGGCTATCACGGAAAATATCTCTGATGCTTTCCAGCTCTGCAGAACCAACCACAACAACTATATTAAATTCATTAAATATTTAGTATTTAGGGAAGTTAAAACTACAAATTGAATTAATTACTTAGTTTTATGTTGTTTTTTTTTATTGACTGTGGGAAGAGCAAAGCCCCTCTAGGTCCATATAGCTACCCCAAATGCCGTAGCCATCTCAATGCATTGCCAGCCTCCGGGCAGTTCCCCTCTTCACAGACAACATTGTTTATCATAGGACAGTGAGCGTAGAGGCTCCTAGGGGGGGAAATTGTCAGGGCAGCACTGTTGGACTCGAACCCGGTATCTCCGCGTTTCCAATGCTATCACTAAGCATCATCTCGTCCTCATTCATAACTTAAAACAACATACACAAATTCTATTTCTACAGCTGTTGAATAATGTGAGATTATTCCACTTAAATCAAAGACTAAAGTTGAAATTTTAATTTCTAGAGATTAAAAGTGTATTTTTTTCTTTTTTTTAATCTCTAGACATAAAAAGTAAATACAGTGCTACCACCTTTCAATAAAACAAATTTTAAGGTTTGCATGAAATCGCCTTAAATATATTTACAATATTAAAGTGAAGAAGAAGAAGTAATTTGATGGAACATTCTAAAATCAGTATAGCAATTAATTATGAGAAAATATTAGAAAACATATTATAATTTTGTTTAACTTTAACCTAATATTCTACAACCTTTCTCAAGGTAATCTTTCCGTTTTCAGTGGACAACATTCTCTTACGTAAATGTTTTACCATGTCTAAAAAGTTTTTTTATCCATTTGTAATTAGTTTTACCTGTTGTAGTAAAAATATAATATTTAATGCGAGAATCAAACCTTTTTACAATTCTCGTTCAATTGCCCATACTGGCTTGCGCTCGGTTGGGCTAATCTAAAAGCCTGTAAAAGTGGCAATTTACTCTTTTGTCAAGCAAATAGCTAATATAATAAGAATAGGTAAATGATGTGTTTTCAATTAGAAGACAAGAACTTCAACATATAAATCAATTAGTATACTGAATCATTCAGATCACAATAGCTGGAATATCATTGAACTTTCTTCTAACAACCTCATGACGGGGGAAGTTCGGCAGTATTAATCTTTTCATATATATATAGATATTTTAGCACAAAACACAAGGTATGAACGTATGTGCATACTGACTGCATTGCCGTTAATTGCATTGTTGTCATTATTATTCTTGAACACTTTCTTTGTGAACTATAATAAACTATTTTATAGATTCCTTTTTCCATTCTATCTTTTATTATTTTTTTTCATAGTCCTTATTAGTTTTACTTATCTATTCTTTTGAATATTTCATTAATTTCAGCGAACTTTTAACTTAGGTTTACGTACAAAAGTCAAAACAATTTTCTAAGTACTATAATTTCTAGCTGCATGATTTATTACTGAAAAAAGTGTTTGTATTCAATATTAAGACTCTCAAGTATTTCTATATTTTCTATTGTTAGAAATTTCTGACTCTAATATCATAATTCTGTGAATATCCTATAGATCCGTATTGAAAGTAATTTTTTTTTAACACTGACTATCAATTTTAAAATAATGTAAGCCCACATATATATTGACACAATTATATTTGATTTATTATATAATTAGTTCAACTTAGCCTAGTGTAAAGAGGCTAAGATATAAGTCACAGAAACGAAGCATTAGACAGGGGGGCAGGAAGGAGAAGGGGTGAAGAAAGAAGGAGGCGTGGACTGGGAAGAAATGAGAGAAGATACAAGGATGGACAAGTGGACAAATTTAACTTATTCTTATAAAAATAAAATTATTTTTAACAATTTAAATTTACAAAGTTAAGTATATATATATATATATAAGGGTGTGTACAAGTTAAAGAAGGAAAAAATACACTCGAACACGCGCATGTACATACTTGCACGCAAAAAGTCAATAAACCCTGAACGATGAACAGCCAAGCCAGTGGGGCAGAATCTCCCGCGATGTAGACTGGAGGGTGGGGGGTAATAGTTGGAGAAGGTATAAAAGGAGGCTTTGCACAAATGATTTGGGAAGAGACAAGCAAGATACAAGACTGGGCGTACAGAGTTAAGTGGGATGAGAAATACAAGGATGCTGTGTGTGAGCAAATGATTTGGGAGGAGATCCAAGAAGTCTGGGGCCTAGGCATTGGGACAAAGCCTCCCTTTAAGTTCCAAGAAAGGAAGAAGTGGGAGGAGAAGTGAGAAATACAGGAATGCTGTGAATAAATGATTTGGAAGAAGATACAAAGAGTCTGGCTGGGTAAACTGGGGTGGGTTTGGTATTGTGGTTATGATCATGAACTTATAACTGGGAGGTCCCAGTTAGAGCCCCGCATATAACTGTTAAATTTATATTTGTTTAACAAATGTTAATAGTAAAGTATGTGCTCCAGCCCGCCCCCCGTCCAAGACACGATTTGGTACTTGGAAATTAAGCCCGCCTGAAAAAATAGGCATTACTTTACCTTACTTTTTAGGCAGAAGAGAAATGAGAGCAGATACTAAGAAGCTGTGGACAAATGAATTGGGAAGAGAGTGAAGCCTGGGATTACTCAACCAGTGGGGCAGAGCCTTTCATTAAGTCCCAATATTGACAGAGGAATGAGATACACAGAGAAGTATAAGGACCGATGAAATCTACGTTTACAACACATTGGCTAATTTAGGGTCATCGACTTGGTTGACAAGGATCGGGTTGGAAGTTCAATTTTGCTGACTTAAGGGAAAGAAAAGTTTTTAATTTAGTATCTCTTCGTCTGCAGGTGAAGGAAACAGGAAACTTCCGCACTTTAGTTAAGGGGTAGGAGGATTTAATTCCAGTCTGTGGTCGAGGAGTGGGAGGAATAACTTCCTATCCTCGTTATCGGTCCACCATTCGATAAGAATTTCCTATTTGGACAAAAAAGAAGTTGTGAAGCTCTGTTCTAGAAAAGGAATTTAATCTAAAATTAATTTTTCTCAAAATATTATATATGCTTGAAGTGAAAACGATAAAACAAGGAAATAATCGCCTTCCCTATTCAGCTGATTTCTGCTGCCTGCTATATGTTCTCCAAAACAATTATCAATATAAATAAAAAAATTCAAATCAAATAAAAATTTAAATTAGAAAAATAAGGGAGCCGTAAAGGTTCTGGAATGTAATTAAATATGGACGAAAATTAAAATTAATCTGTCTTTGGAAATTAAATACCGTTTTGTTACTTTAACTAATAACGGAGCACACCAAATGATTGAATATTAAAAAAAAATAATAATAATAATTAATTCATACAATAGATTAAGATTGATTGATGATGTAAAATAAATTGATGTAGATAATTATTATGTCCTATAAACTGAAAACTAGATTTATTTTTAAAGTAAATAAATTTATGGCGGGTTTGATAGTGTAACTATATATTAGTTTCTCTCACTCCTAGTAACAGGAAGTATTGTAATCGTGCCAAATTTTCCACATCGAGTTTTCACCGGAAATATACGTTTTGAGGTTCCTTGAGCCAAAAAAAAAATGGTTTTTAGAAAATGATTTGGTGTGAGTGTTTCTGCGAAAAATCGCAGAAAGTTCAAACTTGATGTTCCGTTTAGCTATCACCATGGGATCCGACAGTAAGTTATCTGTCAAAATTCATCAACCGGAAGTACCACTTTACTGAATTGTTTTTTTTTCCAGATGACATAATTACATAGTAGTCAGAAGATAATGTGTCAAATAACACTGAACCAAATCAAAATTACATTTGAAATTTAACGACAGAAATTTCTTAGAAAAGCCTAAAAGATCATTTTTCCGGAAAAAAAGTGTTCCATAAAAAAGTGATACATTTATATTTGTGCATCCCAAATTTAAAGGAAATCGGTGTAGCCGATTTTAAGAAAATTTCAAATAAAGTTAAAAACCTGTACAGTGTAGACGCACACTTCTGGTTATTCGATTTCCTTCCAAAATAGTAATTTCCAGTAATGCTTCTAAGGTACCTTAATATTATGTAGGTGGGAGAACCGTATTTTGTACTGAAGTGGTACCGTAGAGAAACCTTGACGCTACTATTCTCCCTGTGACCCCATAAAAAAAAAAAAAAACACTTTTCTTGGAACAATACTTCAAATAAAAGTGTTAGCATTTATGTATGTAGGTGGTATACGAAGTTTAAAGAAAATTGTAAAAAACTGAAAAAAATTCAGTAAGGTCGCACACCGTCCGGTTTTTCGTCATTTCTTTTCTTCTTTTTTTCCATTACATCGGCTATTTAGCCTTTCTACATCGCACGACTTGAGAGAAACACTTTATTGTAAAAAAACAAATTTACAAAAGTGGAGCTACTTAATTACATTAAGTTGCTAAAACACAGCATACTAATCAATCGTGAGATATTTGGAGACTAATAAAGACATTGATGTTATTAATGTTATGTACAATGTATTTATCCGCGTTGAGATATACATGAGTAATAATTAGAATACAACAAATCAATCCACTCATCGTGAATACTAGCTGTAAATATGGTTACAGACTATAGCTAGCGTGTCCAACAAAATTCCCTCAACCAGAGGAGTCAGTTTGGTCGGTTCAATACCGATTTCGTCAAAAAAATTGAGAAGTCTTTTTTGGGATTGCTCCTCTCGAGCCGAACCATAACCCTCGGACTTCAAAGTCCCTCTCTCCAAATCTCTCTCTATATTTCTCCCGGAAATATTTGATACACTTCTCGTATATCTTCTTCTTTTCCGCTGCTACATTGGCTGCTTGATCTTTGTCATTGCTTTCATAGCGAACTGTCGGATCTATAATATAGGCTCGCTTACTATTCTCCTCGAAAGCAATTATGTTAGCGTATCGTGACGAGCCGTCGTCGTCTATTCCATATACCTCCTCAAAACAGGTGTACCGTTTCTCCTTCAACAGATCCATGATGGCATGCTTCACCCTATGATGACGCCTTGTCACCAGAAGCATGTTATGAGGACAGTTTCCCAGCACATGGGCTGGTGTTTCGTTCTCTCTACCGCATCTGCGGCAGAGGGGTCCAACTTCTTCTGCTGACTGGCCGAAAACTTCAGGAACATCACGGAGCGGAGCGTAGTTAATGTTGAGCTTTAACACATTAACCCATTCAGATCCCGACAAGGTCTGCTTATCGCAGATGAAACGATTATATCTGGGATTCCTGCGATATCCTTAAAGTGGCAGACCCCCAATTCCCTGCCATTT
Source organism: Triatoma infestans (assembly GCA_011037195.1). Lineage (NCBI taxonomy): Eukaryota > Metazoa > Arthropoda > Insecta > Hemiptera > Reduviidae > Triatoma > Triatoma infestans. Next base: position 42,551 of record JAAEAF010014894.1, read on the forward strand.
GCTTTTTGCCCAATCTTCAAAGGATTTTTCCCATAGCTGCTAACGCAGCTTCTTAATATTGGGCATCTCCTGAAGCATCTCCGTTTCGATGCACAAACGCTTTGCACATTCTTCCGCCTCAGCATCATAATTAAAGATCCCCCGAAATTGGGTGTCAGTGACTCTAGCTAACCTCTGTGAAACAGACCAATGCTGGAGCGGGACTGCGCGCTGGCAACTGATGTTGTTCGTTAGGTTGGATATCAAGGGGGCTCGTGTGAACAATCTCGGATACGAACAACAAAATAATATCCAGTTTCAGCTTCCTACGAATGTTCGTTTTGGAGTTATTTTGTTCATATACATATACAAACGCTCGCACACACGTACATACTATTTGCTAAAAACATTTTTTAGTTCTCATTCAGAGGACTTATCACTTCTCTGTTGTATTTCAGATGTTTCAGATGATTTAATGGTGATTTGTTTCAGCAGAATTAATGGCGATTTGTAGAAATGAAAAAAAAAACTGTTCTTACAATTTGTTACATTCTCTAACTGCCATTAGAACAAGCAAAACATTTCGGGTTTAGAGAAAGTTTGTTATTTGGAATTTATATATTTTAACCAAAGAAAGTGAATGAATGTTTTTAATCAAATTGTTTTTAAATAATAATTTCTTATAATTATTAAACGCTAACACAAAAAAACTGCACTTTTGTTCTTTACATTTTGAAAAATTTAATTTAGATTATTGTAGTGCAAGTTTCAGGGATCTATAATTATTAATTACTAAATATTATGTCTATTGCACTATAATTAATGTATATACACTTATGATTCTAAGACTTGACTTAATTGAGAGATTAAGAAACTGGGAGAGAAAACTAAATGAGTGTGAGGCAAGTGTGCGGTGTGTAGACTGGATGTTTGTTGGCTGGTAGCACGGAAGATGTCTTCGCTCTTGAAGATGCTGATAATGGGGCGAACACTGTCCTTTTTCCTTCAATATAGACATCTGAGATAGGGAAAGCAGAATGATACTTTATCCCCAGCCTACGTTTGAAGATACGACCTTGGCGTTCATTGCGCATAGCAGGGAACTAATCTGACGTATTATATGCATCACATCATCCATGGCATATCACCTTATTGAAAATGCAATGCAAATCTGTTGTCACAATTTGCTAGAAGCTTTAAAACAAAGTAACATTCTGCTTCATTTCACGAAGTTCTTGAATTGTTTGTGAATCTAAAGTTTCAAATAAAAACTAAAAATGGGTAATTGTTGAAAAAATAATGATGCTTCTGTGGTGGCTCGTGAATAGTGTGAGTGGAAATTAACAAATAAGTAGTACATTGAAATTAGAGTGTAAGAATCCATACTGAAGAAATATTTCTAATTAGATACCACTGGATTTCATCCAAGATATTTCACAATAACACATTGGGAAGGGAATAGCTAATGGTTAGCATACTGGATTCCCACGCGGAGGCCCCGGGTTCGAGTCCAGCTGTGCTGCCCTTAGATTTTTTTTCTTCCTAGGAGCGTCTACAGCTCAGTGTCCGGTGATAGACAGTGTTGCCTGTAACGAGAGAACACTGTCCGGAGGCCGGCAGTGCACTGTGAAGGCTTCGGGCGCCAATGACCATAGAGGTTGACGCTCCGTAAATTAAAAAAAAAAACACTGCTAAAGATGTATATGGCGCTAACACCTTTTCTCCAATTTATTTAGTTGCCCCTCCCATCTAATCGACTCTCCACTCCACTCCAATCTATGATGTCGGACAATAGCTCGTGATTAGTGTATAAGTAGCGGCTCCAGTGTCACAGTTAAAAAGCAAGAATTCATCTTAACCACCTGAAATCACCTAAAAGAAATAGTTCTTAGAAAGAATGTATTTTTTTAATTTTAGGGATTCGCGTGCCAATGTGCACTTATGGACTAGCGTCTACTAGATGTTTTCTTAGAACAGCGAAACGAATAAAGAACATTCATAGGTTAAGCCAAAAGGTGGGGGGCGGGTGAGAGATAACATTATACACTGAACAGTGCTGTTAAGTTCAATTTCTTGTGGGAAACAAGGTCATTGATATCCAAATTAGGGAATGGTAACATTGTCATCAAGTTTCATATAAAGTACTTATTATGTGTACTTTGAACTTTATGTTATAATACCTATAAAAGTTTCTCCCACAGTTAAAAGTTTTTCCTATTAAATCTAATAGTTTGTCTGTTGTATAGAAGAATAGAGAATGGAGGTGGAACAAGACCAGGTGGTGATTGGTTGGAGTATTAAAATGATCGGGCCAGTTTGGCCCCCGAGAGTGTGGACCATGTAAAGTTCATTCATCTAATATGTCCAATAGATATTTTACTAGATAATTATTAAAAGTGATTTGTAAAATATTTCTCACACACAAACAGAAACACACACTACCACACACCGAGAAATACATTGAAATATATTCAGAAACTGGATGTGTGGGACTCATGTCCAACTCTTGTACCCATTGCCAAATAGGGACATCATTCCTATATAACGTTAGATAAATGTCATAGGTTTCTTTTTTCTTTTTTTTTAACCATTTATAATAATATTAACTAAAAACACGCTAATTATGTTAAAAGTGGAATTTTACTGAACTATAAGTAGTTTGTCGAACTATTGTTAATTATAAATGCCTCTGTAATCATTAAAACATATTAATTACCTAATATATATATACACATACGTATAATATCATATAATGTATAAGGAATGCATATTTCAAGGTGTGAGAATAGCTTTATATGCTTGGAATGTAGATTTATATTATTACCTATTGTATAAAAAGCGCGATAAATGATGTTTTTCGAGTTTTACTTCCTTCCATATACGAACTAAATATTGCGATAATTTAGGTAACGTCACAAAACCTTTAAACCTCTTTTTTACTTGTAACAGGAACTATTGCGATCGTGTCACATTTTTCGTAATTATGTTGTAACAAAATAACTCAAAAACGAAAAATGACAGAAAACTTAAACTAGATACTCTCTCACCTCATTTGTTACGAAGGTACAATAAGTGAGAAAAAGTAATAAGGAGAAGAAAACCACTGGGGTCAAATATGATACTGTTGGTAAATAATTAACTTCAGAAACTATTGCTCATTCATTTACTAATTACTGTATTTTTATTGATGTCGAAGCAAAAATAAAATAAAAAAAAGTTTTCATTAAAGAGAATATTTTGTAAAAGTGGAGCTCGATAATGAGTAATAATAAAACAGTATTATAATGTTAATAAAAAAGTAGAGCTGATAATAATTACTTAATAGTTTCTAAGTATTTAGCTTAATTAACCGCTAAACATTTAAGAATGTTTAATTCATTAAATTACAATTTCATTATTACACTTAATCAATCAAACTTAATTTGACTTTCTCTTTGTCCTGTTGTAGAGGAAGTATTACGATCGTGTCAAAGTTTTCGTAATTGACTTTTTCACCGGAAATACACGTTTTGATATACAACCTGAGTACGAAAAAAATGTTTTTAGCCAATGGTCTGTATGTATGAGTGAGTGAACTAAATATCACAAAAATGAAAACTCACAGGACTAACCGTTTAAATACTAACCACTGTATCTGAATACGAACGTTTCAGTCAAAAATCCATTACCCGGAAGTCTGATTTATTCTGAATTTTTTTTTTTAAATTTTTTTTACAGTTTTTACGCGAGAGATTGACGAAAACAGTTGATTTCCTTTTACACCATCTTCACAAATAAATGGCTACCATTTCTTTTGTGAAACATTTTCACGGGAAAATTGATTTTTTTTTTTGGGAGGGGGTAGAGTAATAACTTTAAGCTTTCCTCTAAATTACTACTTTAGTAAAAGTGATGGTTTTACTGCCTACAGTAATAATACTAAGATATATTAGAACAAAGTTGGAATTCCAAATTTGAAAAAATCGGTTAACTAGAAGTAGATTTTACTATAATGAACTATAATGATTTTTTTTTTTTTAAACTTGGGATATTAATTACATAGATCCCAATAATTACTACACAGCCTATTGGTATGTTAATTGTTAACAAATTTTTTATAGATTAGTTCATTTAAAAGAATCTAAAAACTACATAAATAATCAATATCCGCTATCATTCCACCAACTATAAACATGAATTATTTTATTGATTACACAATTATTGCAATTTATTTCTATTATAAAAATTCATATTGATTATTGTAGTTAATATTCAATAATAGATTTATTCATACAGCTTAAACCTGAGTGACAAGTGAATTAAAGATAAGTTTGGTTTTTTACTTCACCTGATCTAAAAGTACGGTACAGAATTCTGTTTATGAAAAAATTAAATTGTTTCTCATTCACTTTTAAAATATTCTCTATGTAGTTGGCCTGTTGTAACCAGCAAATCTCCCTTGCCGCATCTTATCAAGCACAATAGAATAATCAATTCTCTTTTGCTTTTCTTATTAGAAGTTCATGTTCCAGTTTCGAATAATCAGAAGGATTAAATTTTCTATAATCCGTGTTTTTCTTCAACAATCCCTTTTACAGTCATATAAGGTAGACAATATTTCTTGTTCATAAAATGAGCAGCCTCCAATGGTCGGAGTATGGGACATATTACTAGATTAAATAGAAAATTCCAAGGGAAGAAAATACGAAGGAAAGATAGATTCATTATAAGCTAATGGAAATTAGAAATTAGAAGTCGGAAAAGCGAGTGCACATTACTGGCTGAGTTAAAAGATTGGATTTGATGGTTTGGAATAAGTTGGATTATTGTGGAAAAGGGCATAAAGCCATCTTAGAACAAATGTGGGCATTCCCTGGGAATCACAATACTGTGTCTTGAATTTAGCAATCTTATCGCAGAAAATGGTCAATTTGAGTATCCCTTCAAAAGTTATCGCTAGTATAATTAAAATAATATCAGATAAGAAATTAAAATACCTGATAGTTAATAACTGGCAAGAACGGGGCAGCCCCAAAGAGCTATACTTAGTCTAATCCTCTACATCAGTGCTCCGCAACCTTTTCTTGCTCACGGCACAACAAAGTTCTTCCCCAAATAGAATACATAAATATTACATAATTTCTTTTTATTTCATTCATATACATACATAACTTAAGAACTATACTTATATAACATAATGTAAAAAAATAGGGTAATTAATGTGATACCTGGGCTTGTCTTAATGAACACAAATGCTTTATATTCGGCTCGATATTTGAAAGTGCAGGCCAAAATTCTACACTAGAGTTGAAAAACTTTGTTCACAAAATTGTCGTTGATAATAATGGGAGTAGAATTGAAATAGCATGGTCTAAAATCCGAGGATATTCTTTCCTAACCGAAATCCAGAAAGCCTCCAATGAAGCTTCGGCAAAGCATCCCGTCGTTACTCAATTCAATAAATTCCTTTCGAATTTGCAGAGAAAATGAATCTGCAGAATTTATAGCATTGGTTGCAAAGGATTTCGAATCCAATCGTATTGTTCCATATATTAATTGAAAAAAAAGAGTGGTCAAATTTATTCACCACTTTTGGTATTATTTTTATTGGTATTATTTATTTATTATACACGACAGATTTTTCGTAATTGAGTTTTCACCGGAAATACATGTTTTTAGGCGGTCCCATGAGTGCGAGAAAAGTGTTTTTAGCGAATGGTCTGTAAGTGTAAGCCGCGCGGCTCGCCACCCTTGCTTTGTACTTACTATTATCTTATAGGCGCGGTAGCAAACATAGCAGTGGCACAACACACTGGTGGCAATAGAGCGAATGTTATCCAAAGGGCTCCGAGTATTACAATATGCTGACGTATGTTAGTGACAATAATGTTAAATGTTATGTATTATTGAACATTGGTGCATAGGCAATGGGTTAAGCATCTCAACTCAGAAATCTGTATGCTGTTTGTTCAAGAGGAAAAGAAGAACTAACATAGATAATATACCATAAGATTAACAGATAAGATATTATATGACGTGAAAAATTATGTAAAGATATTGAGTATGCAAGAATTTAAGCTGGACCCGCATATAAATAAACTGATAGAAAAATTGGAAAAGACTGTTAACATCTAGAAAATGGTGACACATCCACAGCTGGGGAGCTGATCCGAATATTGTACTGCTTCAGAGGTTGTATTACATGTTTAATAAACTTGGTTTCAATATTTTATAATCAGGCCAGCACATTATTAGCCCTTGACGTCGTTTATAACAAATGTGTCAGGCCATGTTTGGGGGTCCTGAAAAGGGGTGGAGATATTCATTGTCAGGATACACTATTGAGATATATTCTCTCAATTAAATATAACTAAATACTTTGTCATTTTAATATAAGTGAATTAAGTGGAGTAAGAGAGGCGTTTCACAACAGATTTTTTTTTTTTTTAATTACCTTTAGATTCGTTCTGCCCAAAAACTTTCATTAGTAAACTCAGAATACAGAATATGAATATGTATTGAAAATAATATAATGATTAAAAATTTTTATAAACCTCCTGGCTCACATACATTTTCTTTCTTTAAAAATGAAAGACAAAAACAAGTAGAGATCACTTTTATAATTTCACAGTGGGCAATATGTGGAATCTTGTTATCAGACTATAAACTTGCACAGTTTCATGGAACCGTTTACTGATTGTGCAATTCTGCTATGAATTTCACTGGTTCGATCTAATTTAGAAATTATCCAACATTCAAGATATTTGAAATAGTTAACCTAGTTTAATGTTACTCTATTGCTTGTTATTATTACACGCTGATTAAATTAATCCATATTGATCTGAAGTTCTACATCTGAATCGATAATTGAATAGGTGTGGTATCTATAAAATTGGTATCCATTCATAATATCTTCCCCTATTTATTTCCTTCCCCTTTTCTATGGTAATTTGTTAATGATTTGTAAATTCTGTTAGGTTTGTTTATAGCTGATACCTAAGTAACAAAGTAATCTTTCTAGGGACACTTATCTTCCTTTCTAATATTTCATTACTTTATATTCAACTTTTCTTCTTTTTTTATTGTCTTTTATTGCTGTAGGAGGAACTGTCAAATATTCGAAATGACTTTTTGATTGTCTTTTCATCGGTAATAAATGTTGATTAAATTTCTTCTTTCTGTTTTTTACGCTTCTTTTATTAAAGTTATAGTTGTATGGATTTTTAATACTTATAGTTAAATACTTAATAGTTATAGTTGTTTTATATTCAATACTGGTATTGTATAAATAATGTACCTATAATTTATTTCAGCCTTAATTTTTTTTTTGTAATTTAAGATGCGTCAAACATTTGTGGTAATTGGCGCCCAGAGCCTTCTCAAGTGCATTGCCGGCCTCCGTCAGTGTTCTCTCATTACAGACAACACTGTCCATCACCGGACAGTGTAGAGGCTCCTAGAAAGAAAAAAATCTAAGGCTAGCAGAGCTGGACTCGAACCAGGGTCCCCCGCGTGGGAGTCCAGTACGCTAACCACTTAACTATTCCCTTACTTGCCTTAATTATATTTATTTTTATTTCATCACAACGTTCTTCTGTAATGCTGTTATAGTACATCATTTTCAAAAGAAAACTTTTTATGGTCAATCACCTATTAAAGGAATAAATATATATGTACCTACATTAAAAAAGGAAAAAGATGAATAGTTGGAAATTATTAATTAAAATATAAATTAATTAATTATATATTAAATGCTGTAGCAGATTTTTTTTTTATTAATATTTTAGAATAACACAATGTGTTTCAAAAATCAAATCTTGGGTGTTGTGACGCTACGCGTTTTTTTAATTTGTGTTATTGAAAATTTATTATTATTTTTTTTAAGCCACTTGGATTCCAAAATTTTATTATTTTATGTTTATTGTTCGTAATGCCATCGTTTTGGTTCTCAAAAATTTCTTTTAATTATCTTTATTTTTCCAAAGTTTAACTCTTGTGGGTTAAATGCCATGTACTAATTGGACAGAAATCAGAAAAATTTGAGGAGAGGTTACTCTGTTAGGAATAAATTGTTATTCAGTATATTGTGTGATTCCACCACTTATCCAGTATTAGGTAAAATAAATATTTAGTTACAATTCGAAGTTAGAATAGAACATACTCAACATATGTGAAAGGCACACAAAGAGAACATGTGACACACATCTGATTGTGGCAGTGCTGGTGTCGGAGTGAATTCTCAAAGTTTTCAGAGCTATCATCCAGTTGGGTGTAACTGCACAAATTGTGTTGGTAAAATAGCTGCAATTACACTGGCACTTGAAAACACCCAGCAATTTGCTGCTCAACATATGATTTTGGTTGATTCCCTAGTTGCAATATCGCCTTCACTACACTGAGAAATTGTGCATCAAAAATATGACACATGACCAGTTAGTTACAAAGATGTGGTTTTCAGATCAAGTTTCAGTGCGTTCCCAGCCATTGTAGGCTGACTGGAAATGAGAAAGCAGACGAAATAGCCAAACTCGGCGCACAGCTGTCTCCTCTTCAGCTAAAAGCTGCACGTTCTTTAATTTGGACCTCACAATATCGCAAGCAAAATGATGATTATTGCGATACAAAGTAAGAAATGTCAAGTTCTTTGCAACTTTGGAAGCCGAATACGCGGAGAAAGCTAATATTATATTATTTAAACTTATAATAACAATTGGCTCGCCGATTAAGTGTGCCGTTTTTTCGATTATTAACCGGTCTTGTTTATCTCCAGTATCGTCCATAGCGAATTGGTGTAATGGCTAGCCGAATATGACCTTTGTGCACCCTTCAGAAAAAAGCACTTTTTAAGATATCCTGCCCTGGAACGAGCTAGGGCCAATGATGTAGCCCAACAAAACTAAAATGACCGCCCTCCATTAGACTAATCGCCAACTACTGGCTTACCGTCATGGAAAGTCTGGAAAAAAAAGAGTTGGATGTGAGAGCCCACAAATTTTCTTTAGTTAAACTAATAATAATTAAATCTATATGTAATTTATTAAAATATATGCGGTGAATTTACTCAGGATATTGGAAATACTAAATTTTAATTCATCAGAGACATTTTCCGTGGTAGCCTGCTTCATTTTGTTGTCATCGTTGGTTCCATTGTTCCATCGATAGGTTTCCAGTTGTTAGTAAAATGGATCCAATTAATATAGTAATAACATTTGTAATAAAATAAGCATAATAATTAATAAATTAGACAGTTATCAAAATTAACTTTAACATACTGGTAAGAATGAATGATTCAGAAATATATTACATACTTTACGTCGGAATATCTTATACCAACAGTTGTTACTTTCTCTTACTGCTGAAGAAAGGGTGTTCTGGAAAAAAAAATGGCATTATGACTTTAGACTTTCCTTTAAAGTACCACATCCTTGCGTTGGGCCGGCCTGCCACTTGTATAATGTCGATGAGAATTAAATATATTGTTAAAATTTCGAATTTTAAGAAAATCGGCTGACTGAAACTATGAATTTCCTGAAAGATTTATTATAATTTGTTTTGTTTTTGTTATTATTAATCAATAATTTCGTTTTTTATGTGAAATGTTTAACAAATATTTGTCAGATATATGTTGCTATTTATATGTGCTATCTTCCCCAGAGTCATTCCGTCGAGCATTCAAAGCAATAATTTAAATAAAATTAATAATAAAAATGTTCATTTTCAACTAAGCTATGGGTTGTTAGTTTATAAGACGACCTGTTGATGAATTTCATTAGTTCAGCTGCTAACTGCTGTGCGTGACGCAGTTAATGTATTTATGAAAAGCTGATTGTTTACAATGGATTGAATTCACTCTATAGGGAGCAATGACTTACCCACTTTATTTCTAGTCAATAATTCAATAATTCCACTTATTTTTAAACACTTACATTACTTCAAAACTATTGGACAATATATTATGTTTATTTATCAAATTGATCTAATTTTTGCTGTTTCCTTTCGAATGTTTGGTAAATTTGGGCATCATATTGAATTGTAAATCCACATTTTAAAAGCTATTTGATTAATGTATGTACTGAGTATAAACCATAGACTATGAAATAAGTTCTAAAAAGAATTATGGCAATCTATAATTCTTAAACTCTATGGTATTACATGCAATTCCCCGTCAACTATGACGGAGGGCTAACATTTAAAAAGATACTCCACGAGTCTCATGTGGTGATCATTGGTGTGATTATACTATTTAGATACTAATAAATAAATTAAAGTTATCTCGAACATGTACAAGACTTGACCGATTCTATAATACTCTACTGTGATTGAATTAGAATAGAATTGGCATACACTGGGTCAAAAAAGTCTTCATACACTTACAGTTGTTTCAATAACATTATAATTTCTGAGGAATTTGTAGGAAAAAAAAAGTTGATTACTGACATAAATTTATATTTAAGTAAATAATTATAGTTTACAACAATTTTTTAACATTTAAATGTACATAATAGAAATGGAAGCAAACACTTCAAAACAATATATCAAAAAAGTATCCATATACTTGTAATATAGAGTTGACTGGTTTTAAATTATCTTAAAAAATATTTCATTTTTAAAATTTTAATAACTTATTAAATAAAACATTTTAAATAAATAATATAAATACAAATTGTTGTGTTTCCACGTTTTTCTCTAATGAATTTAATCAAACGCTTTTTCATCGTATCAACTAGTTTCTTTGTTAGTTCTGGCTCAATTGAATTCCATTCTGAGATTATGGCATTTTTAAGCTAATTTTGGTTATTAACATCTCGTTTTCTGATTCTCCATTTAATTTCATCTCATGTGCTCAATTGGGTTGAGGTCGGGACTCTGAAGGGTTGTATGAAGTTGGCACGGGATTTTGAAGATAAGTCATTCCTTAACCCGCTTACAATGTGTTTCGGAACTCTATCCTGATGGAAGATAAATGATCCTCTAAATCTTAGATCACTGGCACTGCTCTTCAAATTATTTTTTAAAATATCTAAATAAACGTATGATCCATTTTTAACGTCTATAAATTCAAGTTTCCCACACCTGAGGCCCTCATGCACCCCTATACTAGAACCTTTCCTCCTCCAAGTTGACGGTTCTTATTACATTGCTTAGATTTAAATGTTCACCACGTTTCCTCCACACAAAAATCCTCCCATCTGTGAAATCATATTAAAATCTGGTTCATCGCTGAAAATAATGGAATCCCAAAACGTTTGTGGCTTGTCTAAATGAGTTTTTCCAAATTCTAAACGATTTCCTTGTTAACTTTGCTAAACAAAGGTTTTTTTCTTGGTATCCGACCATTGTTCTATTTGATCTTATTACAGTCCTCACTGTTTCTGGCACAACATTTATATTATAAAGTTGTGAAAGCATATCTGTTAATTTAGGAGCAATAGTCATTGATTTTTCCCTTATTTCTTTCAAAATCGCTCGCCGAAGAAGACTAGCAATTATCTTGGGTGGTCTGAACCATCAGTGGGCGGTCTGAGTCAATTTCCTAAACTTTTATGTTCTGTATAAAGGATTGATAATGTACTGATCAGTACTGATGGGACTTGTTTACAATTTTTCCAATTTCACGCAATAGATGACCTTTTTCTCTCAAATTTATTATCAAAGCGCGAATGCCTTTCTTTACTTCCATTTTAAATTTAAACTTTTTACTTTAACTATGAAAAACAGTCTTTGAATATCAACGGATACCTTAGAACTGATAGAAAAATAAAAATCTCCTGCTTCGTCTTCTTAGCTTCATCATTAATACTGGTAAATATTAACTGTTGCAAGAGCGTATGGAAACTTTTTTGTCCTTTGATTGTGCAATATTATCTTCACATTAGCATTTCTGATCTAAAGAATTACTAATCAAAATTATTTAACCCATATTTAATTGTATTGCTATAAAGAAATAATAATAATAAATAAATTATCCAGAATGTAAATATAATGGAAAATTATAGCGTTTACTTGCTACTTAAATATGTTGCAATTTAACTTTCAGAATTTATATTACATATTTCAAAGGCCACAAAAATCACAAACATCAGATTTTGTCAATTACATTAAGAATTATTCTTAAATTCATAAACATATTTTGTTCATGAATGCGCTATAAAAAGTGTAAAAAGTAACTACACTAACGTGGTTCATTGATTGCGGTACCAATTTGCAGTAGAATTTTAAAAAGAAATTTAGCTACACATGTTTTCAGGCCTACTAAATATGGAGAAAGTGAAATAGCAGAAATCCTTGGGTGACCGCGGATACATCCCTGGTACTTCCATCACTGATACAATACATCTACTGCCTGCAGATGCAGTTGATATGGGCAATTACTTGGATTTAGCTTACACATAATAGCCTCCGGCTGAGCAGGGTGCTAGGGCACAAAGATACGCGAACACTCATTGGCACTGAACCATTCTGTGGCATTTCGCACAAAGCCACCTGAGGAGATATGGCTGGAAACACGCCCTCTATTGGAGAAACATTGTGGGACAGAGACTCTGACTTCTTCCTGGAAGGCCCATTAATGACATTTAAGGGGGGGGGGGGCGTGCTCCAGATTACACATTGTACACTTTATGTATAGACTCCTACATTTCGTGCACAAACACTGAGACCTAAGGGAGCTGCAATAGATCTTTTAGTTAGCAGTGGATTTGGCTCTTCTGGCCATTCCCTCTACATGTCTAAGATCAATTAATGAAAAATAAGATTTTAGAATAAATAGTCTGTATTTATAATATGTGGTAAATGTTCTGGCATATTGATTTTTAGTGTTTTGTAAATATTTTGTAGTTTTGTGTAAATGATTTTTTAGTGTTTTGCAAAAATTTTGTAACATTCCGCATCATTAAAGAGTCAAGAATAATTAGGTTTATTGAAAAAAGAATCTCAATAGAACTACAATTTATAAAAAAAAAATGATTGGATAGACTCTCAAGTTAAGAAGAATAATTGTCTTGGAAGAAAGTCAAGTAATTGTTTCATATTAAATGTTTAAGTGAAATTAAACATATTCTGAAACAATAATTACATGAGGAGGCCAATAATTAATTAATTCATTTCCGGCTAGACCAGTAAGTTTTAATGAGTATGATCTTAAACAATAACCTTATTTTCTACATTAAAGTGCCACCTATGAACGATCGACTGAACTATTAGGCATACAAAATACAACTTATTTTCATGAAAATATAAGGTTGGTTTTGTTTTTCAACATTTTATTTTCGAAGGAAATCAAGATTTTTTTATTAATTTTACAAAATAATGGCTGTTATTTAATTTTTAAGAAAAAAAAATCCAAACCCGAAATAATTGTTGGTAGTGCACTTGACTAATTTTGTCTTTTCCATTAAAACTAGTTTATTTATTGTGTTTGTAATTTTATTGCAGCTTAAATTAGACATTCGAAAAGCTGAAAGTAATTTCAAAAATGGGTTGCAATGCTAGTAAAGCGATAATACCAATTGCAGAAGGGTCCACAGAGGAGACTGAAACAGTGGAAGATGCTTCCATAAAATCATCTGAAACATTTACAGTACCAGCACCACCTCCTTTTGAAAATAACAGCGATGACAATATCATGATATCAGCAAGAACATGTATGTATGCTAAAATATAATCTTGTTGTTTTTATTATTTTTCTATTGTTAAAGTATTCTATTATGCAAATCAGCAAATAGCGTAAATTCCTAAATGTTACATTGACAAATTTCAGCAAATGGACTCGCTTTTGAAGTTCCTATCAGTGAAGAGGATAATGTAATTAAGAAACATCCGCCAAAGAGGCTACAACGACTTGAAGACCAACAGATGCCTTGTCTAACACATCGTCTTCTTGATGAAAAACAAGCTGAAGCTGAACAAAGACGGTTACAGGTTTGTATTATTATAAAACATGTAGGTTTTAATTTACTCTTTAAATTTTACAATGACTTAAATGCAGAATACATTACATTGTCGAAATAAATAAAAAAATAGTAATAATTACTTTCATTTTTTTTTTTTTAATTTAATGGAACCAATCAAGGTTATATTAACATATTCTTTTTTTAGATTCTCAATCAGCGAATCCGGTCTGCAAAATCTCGTCAGAAAATTAAGAGGACTTTTATTAATAATGGAGAGGTATACAGTCTATTTTCTTTCAATTCTTTATCTACTATATCTTTATCTAAATACTTTTAAGAATGACTAATCTTAAGTATGCATCTTATGTGAAATATCTGTGGAATTTCTGAATTTATCCACAAATGGGTAGAGAATAATTTCATTAAAATTTCTCAGTTGTTACAGTTATTGGAGAAGTCTGATTCAAATAACTAATCAATAAGAAAAAAAACACTAAATAGACGCATGTTCAATAAACTGTAATGCCTCTCTTGATGAAATCAACCCTATAGCTTCCCCATACAGCTTAGATTTCGACCAGTAGATAGCCTTTCGAATTGTTTTTATCATGAATGTTTTATATATCATAAATGATTTGTGATTAATGAAAGTCTGCCATCCTATTGTAAAACATGAAAGTTTTCAATGCTGGCAAGTTTTGTTCCATAAATAGATTCAATAGATGGAAATATTCTTTTTGGAGATTCAAAGAGATTCATTTCTTCATAAATTCATAAATTTACTTCATATTCAAAGAATGTATTTAAAAATTTACGTCATAATTCTGATATGAACCTTAGAGTATTCTAGATAATAAATATAGAGCATTTAGTATGATGACTCAACACTTATCCTTTAGAAGCTGTTCTTTCCAGTATTATCTTTAATTCCTTTAGAAATCGCTGATTTCAATAAATCTATGCTAGTCTAAAAATGCTCAGCTTTTCTAGTGTTTTCTAGTGCTTGCTGTACCTTCATAACATGTTTCTTTTTTTTTGGTTGCTTCGGATCTAATCCATATCAGAATCTGGTTAACCGAGATTGTGTGGGAACGTTGACTGCCACTTTTTGAGGTTTCTGTCATATACTGCAGATATAAATTATACAAAATAAAGTTGGTGCGCTGTGTTCCTAAATTTTCTAATAGTTTTCTTTGAAAAATTCTTCACTTTTCATTTTTTGGATTTTACTGAAAAATAACGATTAATACAAAAATAACGAAGGCAATAAGTATAAATATAAAAATATTAAATGTGAATAAACTTTCAAAAATGGAACTCACTTTTTCTATACATTCTTTGAAATCTGATAATGAATGAAAACAGATCCGAAACGGATCGGAATCAACATAAATAAGCATGATTTGAATCTCAGATATTGTCCAGCTATCACACTAGACACCGATCTATTGTGTATACTGTTTCATAAAATTCTCGCGCTTTTATGGCACCTTGAAGAAGGTTTCATTTATTCACTTTTACCTGACATAAGATATGTATATCCAAAGGCTTAACACATTTTTCTGTAGCACTTCATCACCAAAACTTCTAAAGCATTTAATTATTCACAACAGATGTTAATCGTAAAGTTTTTTCTCTAGAAAGAAAATCGAAAGCCTAAGAGTTAACATTTTTTTTTTAAGATTATAGTAATACTGTTTATTTGTTTTTGATATCTTGATTTACACTGTAGTTCTTTTTACTTCCTTCCAGAGCAATGGCCTTTTGATTGAAAGTATGCACCAAGAGCCATCTACCGTCGCACTATAGAAGGTGAATTACTTGAAAGGCACTACACCTAAATTCGACTGCTTGTTTTAATAATGGAGAATTATTATATTTATAACGACACTAGCTTTTCTAATCAATATGTAAAATATTGTTTATATTAAAAAGAAAAATAACTCAAGTTATAAATGTAATATATACTATAAAAAAATGATGTATGAACAGCAAAGAGTGAGATTTATCAAAGTATATTTTTTGTTATAAATTAAGAACTACAAGATTAAAAATGTTTTTTAATTCACTTAAATTATACGTTTTCAAATTTAATTAAATAGACTAATTGTTGACTTACCGCTAGTTATAATCAGTATTTTTTTATATATACCCACATAAAATTGAAAATGTGAATTTTATTTACTTATTAAGAAAAATTAATATTTATTTACAACTTTATTTAATTATATAAAACGATAAAGTATTTTCACATTTATAAATGCCTAATTATTGTTATCAGTTAAGATTTAAAAATGAAAATTGTGTGTTTATTCAAAGAACATTATTGGAAATTCAAAGAATATACTAAATTAGTATATTAATAACAAAAAAAATAGATTTTATTTCAGGCGATTATTTTATTCAATTTGTACATATTATATTGTACGAGTGTTTTATATACGTAAGAATAATTAGAACATTATTTTGTAATTAACATTTATTTTTCCACACTTATAATTTATGGCACAATTTACTCATCTGTTTTTAATAGTTATAGTTATTAAACAATGCATACCAAATATAATCAAGGCCTGTAATAAATATTTTAAATTAAGGGCATATAAAGAATGAATTAGCAAGTTGCTATTGATAAGCAAGTTATATTAATTAAATCTAAAGTATTGTGAATGTTAATTCAAACATATTTAGAAAATAAAATGAGATAAAAGTATTAAGAAAATTTAAATGAAATCTTGGCGTACACAAGTGCCTATAATTTTAGATTAAGTTATCTAATTAATAATATTATAAGAAATTTGCACAACATATATAAATAAAGACATATCTATATTAATAGATAAAAATATAAGAAATTTTTATTATCATACATTATTTTTTAGGAGGAATAATATATTTATGAAAAAAATATACTTGTAAGTAGAATATTATTGAAATTAAAGTGCAATTGTTTTGCCAAATCTCTGCCATTTTTTTATTTGTTTTTTTTATAAATTCATAGCAACTTTTACTGTGTGAAATCTAATTTCTTCAAAAATCTGGAAAGATTCAATATTTTTTTATTTACATTCAGAAAAAAAAAGCTCTTAGACGAATAAAGAAATAATTGGTTTACTAGTCAATTAGAAAGTAAGCTTGTGTTTTCCATTAATTAATAAACTGCTCTTATATACTGCTCTAAGTAATAATTAAAGGATGTGTTAACAATGACGTCGACTGCTTTCTAATAAATTAATAGCGAATTTTGGTTTTATAATTAATTCACTAAGAGAAACAAGGTATATCTTGAAAATTTTGTGATATACATGTTTGTGGAATCCTTGCAGTTAAATTTC
The DNA here is from genome assembly GCA_011037195.1 of Triatoma infestans. NCBI lineage: Eukaryota > Metazoa > Arthropoda > Insecta > Hemiptera > Reduviidae > Triatoma > Triatoma infestans. The sequence goes on from JAAEAF010014894.1 coordinate 59,736, forward strand.
CTATTTCTGATTTTTCTGTTTTTGACCTTTAATTAATTCCAAGGAACTTTGATTACTAATTGAAAATAAAGCGTTTCTAGAGAAATCCTTGTTCATTCTTTTTCTAAAAGAATGAGCTCAGAAATGAATGTGATAATATTGTTATAAAATCATCCTTTCTTACCTTTAATAGTGCTGAAATAAATCCTGCTTTATTTTAAAATCGTATAATAATGCAGGAATAATAAAGTCCACCAACTTATTTTCAACTTGGTTTCAATATTAATGTAAGTAAGTAAACATACATACAATTCATACATACAACTGACAAAAATTCCATAAACTGTTTTTTACCATCATCAAAATACTGTTAACATTAGAAAACATTGAGTAAATAATGTTTAATAACAGACGAAGAAGCTAACTGATAAGATCACAATGTTATTATTGAATTCTTTCAATGATACAATAAAGAGCAGTAAATTGCAGCCAATAAATCAAAATTACAGTAAACTATTGGATAAGATGATAAACACGCAAAGACACATCATTAAAATTAATTCACAATTAAAAAAAATATTGAAAATATATAATTTTTAAAAAATGATTTCAAAATTCTCTTTCAAACATTGGAGGATATTATACTTCAATAGAAAGAATAGTAAAACCAGTAATCCAACAATCCAAGTGCTTAATTTAAGAGGAGAGTAGTCACATTTCATAAGAATAAAAATTAGGAAATGCTCAATTGTTTGGAGTATATATATCCCTTAAATTTGCAATTATTATAGTAGAGTATAAAAATACTGAGTATAATAAATAGTATTTACATAGTTATAGTTCTCCTTAAAGTAGTTAGACTCACATATCTAATATCAATATTCATTTTTTTAAGATTTTTCTGCACAAATTAAACCTTCTCAGTTTTATTTTATCATTAAATGATTTTTTTTACCTATTGTGCTAAAGTGCTATTATGTGGTTATTGCTTCTTGTAACAACATAAATTTAAATTTAAATAATTCAACCATTTTGCGTTTGAGAGCAATAGATAATATAAAGGCAGTAAGTAAAGTGAATTTTCTTGCCTTTTTGCACGTTTATCATCTTGTTCAACAGTTTACTGTAGATAATTTACGATTTATTGGCTGCAATTTACCGCTCCCATCATTGAAAGAATTCAATAACATGGTTAAGGACAATCATCATATAATGATCATAATCAATCATCGTTACTGATCATAATCTTATAATTTCAGGGAATTATCTTGCAATATTTTTACGAAAATGGATTTAAATTTTTTCGGGAAGGATCAAACTTTTTGTGAATAATTGCTCTGTTTGACGTCCTTAGCTATATCATCTCTTATAAACCAGATAATAGGAGATGATCAGTAAAGAATAGTTATAGTTTCTTGCTGAAGAAAATATTTTCATGTTTGAATGTGTGTGAGCGTGTTTAAACTTGCGGCCGGGGATATTTCCTTTTGATCCATCCCTCTGCCGCCAGAAGGTTAGTAATAAGATCTGTAAATTATGAACACCTTTCTCTTTTAAAAACTTTGTGAAAAAACAATTGCATCATTAGAGTTCGACATTTAATTAATTTATAATATTATTTAAAATTATTTGGAGATTGAGATATTTATTTATGTTTAATGTAGATTTCATTATTTAATTAGCTGTCCAACAAAGAAGATTTCTAAAAATCATACTTTACTTAATCAGAGTCCTCTTCTACCCGTGACTGTACAGGAGCTGCAAAATGTTTGCCATTCTTCTCTGTTTCTTAACATTTTTCTTGACTGTATTCCACATAAGACCCTTTTTCTCAACTATGCTATTTCTGTTTTCTTCCCACGCTATGGCCTTCATCAGTTCAGTACTTCTGAAGAAAACTGTACACATTCTTTTTGTTGGTTCAAGAAGTGAACTTTACTTTCTTGGAATGTTAAAGCGTCTAAAACAAGTTACGATTTTTAGAAATAGTACGAATTTCACCATCATTCAAAATTTTGAATTTTTTTTTTTCTTATTCACATTTGTTCGGACTTTTGAAAAAAGCCTTTAGCAATTACGGTATCCAATACAAACGATCTTCTTCATCCTGGTGTAAAATTGTGTGTACTTAGATGCATTCTGACTGACTCCTCTAGCATCTGATGTGATACGATACATCACATCTTCAATCAGTCTCCATCATTTGTTGGACAGCAGGTATAATTGTCTTAACTATACAGCTGAAGATGGTGTTTCACTGCGATGCTCGTCATTTTGTGAACCGCAACCTCTTTTAAATTCATCAAGCCACCCAAACCAACTGCGGAATATAGAGAGCTTCATCACCAAAAGATCGACCTGTTGCTAGCATTCTATGCACTGGGCCTCATTCTGTTCTACTTTAAAATCATAGCTCTAAAATAATTTTTATTAAGTTATATACCTTTTAGAATTAAATAATTATTTCACTATCACATGCAGTGATTAAATGAAACAACTGATATGGAACAATTGCTAGATAACAGACTTACCAAAAAATAAATGACCAAGTTCAATTTACTTTTTTTTGTTTTTCATATTTTAGAACTTATACTTAATGAATAATTACTTTGAGAACATTCCGAGCCTGAAAAAAATGTTTCATTCGAATTTTGAGCATTGGGCATTGGTAATCTAGAAAATTATTCTGTTTTACTAATATTAATTTATAAGCGATAGTGAATCGTAAATGCTTGGGTTTAGCGTACCCATTTACGCTCATCAACACAATACAAACTCTTCCATATTTATCTCACACATACTACGCTGTACAGAAGACTAGATTCTTTGTTCAAGCATACTGACTGACACCTAAGGGAGCACGAGAGATTTTTTAGCTCGTTGTAGACTTGAGTTTTATAGTCAGGTGGTACCTGTATCATATGCCATAGTGATTCTTCACTTTCAAACTCACAAGCAATTGTTTCAACATCTATTCAATGGAAGTTATAATTCTAATCAATTAATAAAATTGTAGGGGAAGTTATAATTCCTAGCTAAGCACACACTTGCTCAAATTGACATAATACAAAAATTTATTACAATTCAAAAATTAAAAAAACAAAAAAGAAAAAAAGCATTGATATCCATTTAAAAAACATCCATTCGAAAAACAAATTTTTCTACTTTATTGGTGGCTCAAAAGTGGTCCACAGAGCCAAAGAAGAATCCATGCACTTAAATTTTAAAATTTCAACTATCATATGAAAGAAGATATGTCTATAAATGGGTTTTTTGGTTGACATTCTTAATATTTACAAAATATATAGAAATGGTAATGAAATATTTTGAGCAGTAAGTCATTATAAAGTAGATATTAAATCCTAAAATTAATGCTTTATTATAGATATGTTTAATTTATGTAATCTGATTTATTTTTTTACTTTTTGGATTAAAAATTTAATTGTTTAACCGATTATCATTTATTTTAGTAAATATAAATAAAAAAGTAAATGCTTATTTGCTTAAATATATATTTAATAATAACAGGATTATCCAGACAAGATGATCAAACTGATGTTATGAATTTTGACGTCAAACTATAAAAGAAAATTATATGGACTTAGATTCTTTGAGTTTCTTTTGATGTTATTGTTAATTAAAATAAGCCCGATCGATGGTCTATAAAATTCTGTAGTCTGTATAATTGAATTGTCTACTGAATCAAGTAATTAAATCAATGCTACAGTCAAGTGATTGTATTCCCCATTGTTTAACTTACATTTAATTCGTGATTAATAATAATTTTTTTGTCGAGCATAATATTTTTCATTTTTTTGTACACTTCGACAGTTCAGGGATATTTTAAGGACTAGTGAGCAAATTGCTAAACAAGACAAGTTAGATAATATTAATTTTGTTAAGCCAGAGTACATTATTGTAAGAAAAGAAGATCGTATCTGGATGCAAACTTACATATCATAAGGCCCGATCAACCCTAAAGTTTCAGAGCTCAGTTCTGGAAACCGAGAAGTAGAAGGATACGTCTGAAATGTAAAATTGAATTGTAATACAGTAGGGAAGCATAGAAGATTAGAAGATGCGCTTTCTACAGTTCCTCGAATTGGACAAGATAGCTAGCTAATCAAAGAAGAAAATTTTGTCTATAGAAAAGCGGAAGATTACCTTATCTAATTTTTTTTTTTAACATTAGAGAGATCAAACGAAATTATATTATGTGTTTCTGATAGTTAATTTATTGTTAAAATAAATGCTTAATTTAAGAAATGTTATCACTTTAATATTTTTATATATTTGAACTATTTCAGCCAAATCTTAAGTTAGTTTAATTATAGTGGCAACGTTCTATTTAACTTTAATCTCAAGAGATTAAAAATACAACTTTAGCCTCCCTAATTTTAGTGGAATAATTGTCACATTATTCAACTATAATAGAAAAAAAAAGATACTTTTTCATTTATAACAACTTCTAAAAGAAATTCAGACTCTACAAAACTTCTTCCCATAATTTGACGTTTAAAATCTTACATCATTAGTTTTACCCATCCAAACTAAATCATCCTATACTTATACTACGAATTAGGTCAGAAAAAATTCATTTTTAGTTTTTTTTTTAAATGGGTAAAATGAATTTAAAATAAAAAAGTCATTTATTGTTATTTTTTTTTATATATTGTTGGTTTATTCAGTCAATTACATCAAATACCCGTATTTAACATGGAATTATAGCCGAATATATTAATATCTTTTATTTTTTAATTTTTTTGTTAAAAAAATCGGCTATGTCTTAAACCTCAGACATTATCATTTTTTTTGTTTTGTTTTTATTTATTTAATTTTTTTTTTTTTTGCTTAATTAAAAACTCAACAATAATAATTAGCCAAAAATGGTTTACAAACATATTTGTTTTTTTTTTTTTTAATTTTATATTAGTTTTTAATTCTTCATAAATTACACCAATTTTTTTTTTTTTTTTTTACAAAAACAACCCTTTTTTTTATTTCTTTATTTTTTTTTGCTAGTGTGCGTACAATTTTCAGTACTAAATACAAATAAACACACATACATTACCAACTAGGAACTCTAGCACACTGAAATATATTTAATAATATATATATATGTATAATTTTTTATATATATATACTATGTTTTTTTAAATATTTTTTATATACAGTACACACATCACACGACAACTTGCAGTTAAATAGAACGCAACACATGTATTTAGTGCCTACTTTAATAGTTAATTGTTTTTATTTTATGGTATTTTAATTAGAACTGTTTAAATAAATACGGCTCTTTATTAATTAATTAATTTTTTTTATATCATTTTTTTTTTTTTTTATCACAGTTATTATTTAACTATACATTTCTTGCTGCCGTATTAATTTTTATTTACATTATTAACAATCTATACATGATTTTGTGAAATACTTTGATTAAAAAAAAATATAAAGAAAAAAAATGTTTTTGTTCAACTTTCATACTTGAAAAAAAAAAATGGAGAATTTTTAAAGAACTTATAGCTATCATAAACAAAATTCTTGCCAGAAAATACTTGCAAAACAATTTAAATTATATAATTTTGACTTTCAATATTTTTGTTCTTAATATTAATTGGCAATTAAATTTTTCCACATATTTATTTTTTTTTTTAATGAATATTTATTTCCAAATTATCGTTCTTTTAAAAAAATGTTTAATAAATAATATAAATACAAAAGAAATAAGCACAACATAATGTATTGCTATTCTATTTCTGCAAAGTTGAAATTTATTTCATTTTGTTTTAATTATTTTTAAATATATTTAACAAAAATAATAACAATTAATAAGTTGAATAATTGTGAAATTTTATGTTGTCACTTCACGCACAATATAATCTATATATTTATATAAAGTTGTTTTTTTAAAAATTTATTTCAAAAAATTTCAAACACATTTTCTTATTATTTAAAAAAGAAACACAACAAAAAAATGTGTTTTATTATTTTTTGTTAAGATTGTCAAAATTTAAATGGTCTTCTGGATTTATTATAATTTAGTATTGATTTTTTTTTATTTTTTTATTTTTTTTATTTTAAACAAAATTTTAATTAATTGTGGCAAATATATAACAAATTAATACAAATGGAGGTCTCATATTTTTATAGAATCAATTAGTTTTTCTGGAAGATTGTAGAAAGCAAAACAAAATATACATATCAAATATAAAGTTTCTTAATTTTTTTTAAATGTAGAATCTAAAAAAAAAAATGGCTCAGATTTTATTTTTGTTTATGCGGGTTCTAAAGCTGGCTATTGAAATCAAACAATTTCTTTCTGTATCAGATAATTCGATTCTAGTATTTTATCTTCTGACACTCCTTTTATCTGTGTTCCTTTCTGCCAACTCTACTTTTTATCTAAGACGGTGCTGCATGCGCCAATGGAAGTCGGTAAAATTACAATAGAAAAGCCACCAAAACTTAATATTATTAAGAACAAATTCATAGCCTTAAAAAAAAAAAATCACACATAGCTGATCATGAAAAATAATACTGAGTCAAAAAAAAAAAAAAACGAACTTTATTGGAAAAGAAAATTAATTCTGTCACTGGCTTCTGAAAATCAAAATCTAAAAAATTTGGCATCATATTTAGATTCTATTCTTTTAAAACAATTCATGTTATACGAATGTTTTTGTTCCCATCGGCAATAGTTTCTTCGAGAAAAACTATTGATCCTACCAAATATAGACCAGTAATTATTTTTAAAGATCTACGAATTAAATAAAGGAACACAAACAATTTTTTTTTTTTTTTAAAAAAAAGCAACAAAAGGTTATATAATTTTCTTTTGTTTCCAAAAAATAACAATAGTTGCTGTTGAGACTACACAGTTTATAAGTTACATTTATTAAAAAGTTTACTTATTTAAGACATTTTATTATTTTTTTTTCAAATAACAAATAAATTATTTTTTTTTTAGTGCCATGATTAAATTTTTGTTGATCTGTATTTATTTTGTTTGGATTAACAGATCACTTATGCTTATTTTTCATTCATTTCTCCAAAACTTTTTCTTTACTGTGTAATATTATCATTTCTAAAAAATAAAACAAGAAAAAAAAAATTGTTGTCTTACATAATTCATCAAATACTCTTCTTTTTTTTTTACATAAAATTCAAATAACATATTTTTTTTGGCCTCACCAATGTTGTGTTTCAAATCCTCTTTGAATTCCTCATTAAATTACAATTTAATTTTTTGTTTTTGAACATGTGCCAGTCCTTAATGATATTGTCATGTATTTGATGCATTCACAGCTTGTCATTTTCAAAAATAATAAAATAAATAATAAAAAAATAATAAAAAACTTCTTTTTTGTTCATTCTTTAGTAAGTAAAAGATAAATAAAAACAACAGTTCTTGAATACTTTTTCTGTTTGCAAAAATTTCTTAATAAATGCATTTGTAAAATTTAATATTTTCTTTTGTTTAGTTTTTTTTTGTTTTGTTTTAATGAATTGTAAGGCCTATACGTATTTACATGATTAAAAAGGTGTTTTACATTCATTAAAAATGGGAGAATTAAATACTTTTCAGATAACCATATTGAAACACATTACATGTACCCACCAAGAAATAATAATTATTAAATATATATTATTATATTAATGAATTTATATATAATGGTTTTATAAATAGTTTCATTTAAAAACTAAGGTAATTTTTGTCTTTTTTTTTTTTTTAAGAATATAAACATTAAAATGTAAACGAATAATATATTGTCTTGAATAAACGTGGGCCTGCCACATTTTCCAATCATTTTTCTGTTTTTGATAACACATTTCAAAAGTTTTAAGTAAATAAAATAATTAATAAAATAAAGCAGATAAAATACAACATCTAGAGGAATGATCAAAGAGTAATTAAATGTATATATTTATTAATTATTATTTATTTCTCATATTATAATAAAGAATTTAAATTATTGAGCCCTTGTAATAATAACATAATGTCTACTGTATTTTTTTTTAAATCTATTTTTTAATTATTATAAACTTTATACATCTAACTTTGTGTTTCGCTTTGTTTAAGTACAATTACAATGTTGTATTTAATATTATAAGTTGTTTTTGTTATATTTATTTTTAAATATCATTGATTTAACAAAATGTTAAATATTAACATAGTATTTCATTGTGCTTGTATTAATTTATGGTATTTGTTTTTTAAATGTCCGTAAATAGCTCGTTGTATTCAGTGGTACCCAGGCCTAACTAAATTAAGTTTGCTTTTTCGTTAAAAACAAAATCGAAAGAGGTAAAAAACAAATATATCAATAAAATCAGTAAAGTAAATTTTCCTGCAAAAAATGTCCATATAAACCAGTGGTTCTGTGTCTTTAAACCCATTACAGATGAACCACAAACTTCCGGCTTAGGATTTTTTCAGAATATTGTTTGTTGTAGATAAAAAACAAGTCTTGTTTGCACAACGCAAAGTGTAACAGACTAATTGTGACCAGCTGATCGCGAAAACATTAAGAACCATTGGTTTAAAATTTTTATGATCATTCCTTTTTATTTAATATACTTATAACTCCAATGAAATTTATTCATTTGCTTTTTTCGATTTTTATTATTTTCAGTTTCATTTGTTATAAGTAAAGATAGCAAGGAATTACTTCAGAGAGAAATTGTGTTATTGTATTAGTTCTCCATTCTCCACAAATAGTTTCATTTTAATTTTAATTCCAGAAAGTTATTTTTTTTTAATTCTTTCAGTTATTTGCGACAGATGATTGCTAAAATAGATTTAATGATTTTATTCAAATCTGAACTTTACGTTGACCTAATTTAATTAATAAGTGATAAAATTCAGTAATAAGAAGTGTAAACAAAATGTCATAAATACTACGGTTAAACAATGGAGTTTCGGATCAAAATTTTCTTCTACTTCGCAGAAAATCCCGTAAAATGTTTAGTATGTAATAGAGGATTAGATCCGCCATATCAAAAACATTCGAAACTTTTCCTCATGACAACTTCTATTTGGGTCTTCGTCTGATTTCGGGGCAGCCTGCTTTTAGTATTATTATATAGTGAACGACTAATACCATTCAATAAAGTATGTATTTAACATCCCCCTGAATGTTATTCAATGATTGATCTCACACTGTTTGTCAAGATCTGCTGATGATAGGCGCTAGATCGACTTCCACAACATGAAGCGGGCTATCTAGGAAAACAAACCTCAAAAGTATAAACACAACTTTGTATATAACATAAGCATTTTTATTCTTAATGCAATGAAAAATTATTCCCAAACGAAAAACCTGAGGCTTATTTTCTAAAACCGAGGCTCATTGTACTACTACATTAACCAATTACACAAAACAAAAAGTGACGAAAAATGGGAAGAAGAGTGGACAAATACAACAAAAGGCAGGATAACCCAAAAGTACATACCGACAGCGCAAAACAGGAAAAGACTACATCATTTTAAAATGAACTACAAACTGACACGGGTCCCGACAGGTCTTGGTAGAACTAGACATTATTTACATAGTTTTCAAATAATTAACGACATAGCTACACCTGTGACAAGAACGGTTCAAACATGATACGACTTTCCAGTATTGACCAACACAAAGAAGACATTTAATACGTCACATTACTGCGACAGGAAACATCTGGCCGATTGCAAGAACGTTACTTCTTTTAGCGAAAGAAATTTTACCATCATTGAATACTTTCTTAAATTCTATTGCAATGGATAGTAATTTGATAGTTTAATAGTTTTATTTGATTTATATTCAATAAATTGGTAATAATATGTACAAATTGTGGTACATGTTATGTGATTTATATATAAATAAACTCCCTATCAGCAGGGATAGCAAAAAAAAAAATAATAACCAACTACATTAATTAACTCAACGTACAATTAAATTTTATTAATCAAAAAATTTAATAAATGTTTAGATTCATGTTGCGTTAAATGGAGAAATAAATTATAGCAATTTATTAAATTTTTGCAGATTTATATTTAACTAATGGATAATAGATAAACTGGCATTATTTCATAAATCTCTTTTCACATTCTTAATTGAGAAAATATATATATTTCAAATGTGCCCCCCACCCCCCAAATCAAAGTCGCAGTGACAATTTTACTAGTTAATATTGAAAAAAAAAAAAGATACTTGTAAACTATATGAGAACAACCGGATTCTTAGGCGAATTTGTTCTTAAACAGCAGTTAATTTTAATTCAGTATAAGTAAAGGTAGCAAGGAAATTACTTCAGAGAGGAACTGTGATATAGTATGACTTCTCCATTCTCCACAAATAGTACAGGGACTTATTTAGAAAAGGACTAGACAGAAAAGTCATGCTGATTTTATCTGATCATGAAATTCAACTATGAAAAGTCCAACTACCAAATTAAATTCAGATAAAGAATAACAAAAAACAATAGCAGACCAAATTTTGCGATTTTAATAGAAGATTTTCATGGCTACTAAACAACGAAAAAAGATGGAAAAAAATGACGCGACCGAGCTCAAGCCTGCTTGGTTTGCCACTCATTCACACAATGAATAACTTATTCATGCGCAAAAGTGGGGTATATAACTGTTGACCAGCTTAGACAATAACTGTTGACTATTATTACACTTTAGTCTTGACATTTCATAACGGATCTATATTTCAAATATATAATCAGTAGCAGCATTATTCACCGATGTATTTCATCGTTCAAAGATGCCACCACTAGATTAATAAAATTTTTGAAATATTCACTAATCAGAACTAATTTATGGAGTAGAATTTTGGGGAATAATTAAAAGCCAGCGGATCTTCTCCCAAATAAACTACCAGAATTATTTAAATGTTTACATAATATAAATTGTGGAAACTATACAGTACCACTGCAGCAGACTTACTTATTGTTTTTTTTTTTTTTTTATTGTAATAAATAACGTATGACATATGTGCAGTATAAAATAAATAATGAATATTGCAATTGTTCTGACATTATAATCTAAAAATACACAAATTGCTTACCAAAATAAATAAATATAAATAAACGATTTTTTTAATAATTAAATTTTTATTTTTCCAATTAAATAATAGATTTAATTTTATGGAAAATTGCGATGATGATGGGCACCACTGTTAAACCAAATCAGTAGTTTTGTGATAATATCTTTTTTAATTCACTGAATGTGTGCACATGTGTGTTTCTGTATGTGTTTTTTTTAATTAACTGCTCCATGTTAAGGTTTTTGGAGCACCTGAGTATATATATACAATATACTATTGTTTAACAATTAACATTTAAATATTCTAAGACATAAAAGTTTATTTCCCATAAATTCATTTTAAACAATTATAAAGAAATTATTAATAATTACAATAAATAAATAAATAAATAAATAAATAAATAAATAAATAAGAAGAGAAATCTGTTATCATTTAAACATTATATATTAATTGAGCTTAAGAAGATATTGCATCCACACCTTTTTTTTTTTAAATTTCGATTATTATTTTTTTTTTTTGGCACTGGTTTGGATATAAGTAAATATTTTGTTAATAAGAATAATTTAAAAAATAAAAACGATCTTTAAAATTTATTAAAGTAAACTTTTATTACATGACTTTTTTAATTTCAGTATTAATAAAAAAAAAAGAAGAAATTACTTATATAAAATACAATAAATAATATAATATTTACTTTTTAAAAATCACAGTAATTTACATGTTTTTTGTAGACACTCTTTGTTTAATACTTTTGGTTTTTCTTAGCGAAATCAATTAATTTTATTGAATTTAAAATTAAAAAACTCCGCACTTCCGAACAGTTTTATTAATGTTCGATTATTTATATATATATAAAATCGAATAACAACTCCATTATGTTTTCGTAGTTGAAGCCGTTGATTGATAAGAAGTTTTGTTTCGCAGGCAATGGATTTATGTACTATTGAAAACAATATGGAATGACTTTACGAGAGTTATAAAAAATACTTTACTCTCTCGTAAAAAATTATTTATTTTTTTTTTGCCTAAGAGCTAATTTTTTATTTAATTATAATTTAAAAAAAAAAACGGACAGGTAAAAAAATAAGAGAATATTTTTAATGAAAAGGGTAAAGAACATACTGAAATTGATTCTAGTGCATTAGGTCAGAATGAAATGTTTTAGCAATTATATTTCAACCATAAAATTTGTTTAACCGAAAGTTGGCTGTGATTACTTTTTAATCTTTAGTGAATAAAAATGTTTTTTTTCTCACTAGAGATTTAAAGTTCAACTTTATTCATGGATTCTAGTAGAATAAATATGCACTTATTCCAATTTCCATTGACAAGATTTAATCACTGAGTCCAGCCCAAGTACCTAAAAGAAGAAAATAACTATCGAATCAATTCAGAAAAAGCCAAGCGCAGTTTTCTGGTTATTCGAAATAAACTAAACTTGAAGAATAACCATTTATTATCTATCGCAACGGTATGGACTTTGAGGCACAGCACTCAGCAGAGCTATTTGTCCGGTGAAATGGATTATTGGTAAAAAAAAAAGCATGGATTCAAATATATAAAGAAAAAGAAATGATGAGAACAGAATTAAAATGAATGAAACGAAGAACATAAAGCAGAAAAAATAGAGGAAAAACTAATTTATGGGAAGAATACAGAAAGATAAGCCTAAGAAATCAAAGTTTTTGGAAGCTGAATCGGACAAAAGAAAGAATAGGCGTCTGAGGAAAAAATGGAGAAAGCTAAGAGAAAGTTTATACAGGTTCAGTGACGGAAACATATGGAAGACAATATAAGATGTGGAATATTTAAAAGAAATATTTGTTTGAGGAAAAATTTAAGCACTGAGAAGTTAACCTTGGTAAGCGGATGGAAACAAAATTTTTTCATGGACAAATCTAATGAACCAGAAACCACTTGTCCGGAAGATAGTGTTCTTTAGATCTGCAAAGAAAATAAACAGTTTAACTTTGTTAAAATAAAATACATCCGAATTTATACTTATTAATATAGATCGCTGTAGATGTGTGGAAGCTATTTACATTACATTAGTATAGTTTTATAAGAAAAGAAATGCTGACAATTTGAAAATTTATCTGAAAAGTTCGCAAGACTTAGAAACATCAAGTTTAAAGTGATTCCATTCCCTGTGAAATAATTAACTAACTCTTTTATTATCAAGACTGGAGAAAATAATATTGTTTACCATATTTATTCCAGTAGAAAGTCAAAATTTCCATATAAAAGCAATTGAAGAAGACATTATTGTTAAGTTTGTCAAGAATAAATTCCTCAAATTAAACGTATTATTACATATTTTTTTTTTTAACTTTTTGAGTTTTCCATTCTCCATTGTTGGCGCTACAAAGTTTTGGCTTTGCAAAACATGGACTACGAAAATGTAATGGAGTTCGTTAGCCTTACAAAAAAAAAATATATATATATAATAATAATAATAATTCAAAGTGCTATTAGTATTAACATAAAATATCAATGATATTAATGAATAAGAAATGTTCAATAAAAAGCAAATAAAACTGAATGGGCCACTATTTATCTAATGTAATTATTTTTTTATATATTATTATTATTATTATTTTTAAGAAACAAAGTTTTAACTGTGCAATAAATTAATTGCCACGTCTTTGTTTATAAATTTTATCTTTCCTTTTGTTTTAACTTTTTTGTTATTTTTGGTCCCTTGGACAAGACTACATTGACATAAGAAGATCAACTAACATAAACATGCTTTTTTAATTTTTTTTTTTTTGTAGTTTCTTTTATATTTTTCGTAAAATCCACAACTCTTTTTTCTAGAAACACACATCTGTACATTTAGAAAGGGAATGATCATAAATATACCCTAATTAGAATATTTAACCAATTCGATGCCGAAATCGTCACATACGACACCCCTAGGAATGCAGTTTTTTTTTTTTAGTAGCAAAATATAGATGACAAAATTTAAAACCATATTTTTTTAGTTATAAGAATTATTGCAACTTTGTTCCTCAGCTAGGTTATGCTGCAAGAAAAAAGAAAAAAAAAAAATATAGAAAAAAATTCCCTGTGATTGATTAGCCACTGCCATTTCGTACTGAAGGCGGATAAAAAATACTGAATTCCTGGAAGTGAGCTTCGATCTGGGATATAGTTTTGGGATGAATCTGAAAGTAATTTTTGCTTTCCAATTTTGTTCTACATTTGTTTGTGTTTAAGTACATCATAATTCGAAAACGAAAACTGTCAGGAAAACTACGCGAGCCAACGGAACTGCCAGAAGAAGAAAATCATCTACTCTCTTTATTTAGGTCGTATAAGTAAACCAGGAAGGAAAGTAAACAAGAGGAATGAAGAGAGATAGCCAAAGCTGGTCGCCCAAATGTAAAAAGAGTGCCTGAGAAAATCACAATAATCCTGGCAAATCACAATCCAAGAAATATAATGAAATGAGGAGAAAAATATCCCGCAATTTAATGACAAATTTCCGCTACAAAATACGAGTAAATAGTATTCCATAAGTACGGAGGAATGTATGTATATAGGACAGACTAAGAAATTAGTCACAATAGAGTTAAAGAGCACATTCCTTGTGTTAAATATAATAAAACGGACAAATCTGCACATATAAAAGATTCGTCTATAAATTGGACATGCAATAAATTTTGAAAGCATCGAAGTCCTCCTTGCCCAAGAAGTTTGTAATTATTAAGAACAGAAGGAAGACAACAGAAATTGAGAATCAGAAAAATTGCATAAATAGCTACCTCGGAGTTAGAGAAAAGAGAAAAATAGGAAAAGAAAGACTGACTATAACCGTTTTCTAAAACAAAACAACGCCCAACTTTGACAACAGGTTATTAGGAGAGAAGACTTAGACTTCACCTTCCAGCAGCCAATCACACGCGTTGGTGAGGAAATCAAACCCCGCCAACTACCTACATCCAATAACATGCAAGATAGAGGGAAAAGTAAGGTCCAGCTCCTCTTGCTTTTTGTATATCATACTCTCTGTTTCTTGCAAGTGTTGGTCTATTAATCAAGTCTAACAACTACCTTAAAGAAGCCTATTGCAATATGGGGAAACATCGTTTTATAACCAAACCACTTAAGCAGTTGCAACTAACTCTAAGACATTAGTGTTTTGCAGCTAGCAGAAAGTTTGAAAATTTTGTGTAGTTATTATAAAGAGATCCGGACTCGAAAGTTTCGATCAATATCAGAAATAGCCGTTAGTTAATTTTTTAATAATAAATACATATCTATCCAGAAGCACCTGATCTTTTGACTTCGAATGGGTTAAATATACTTTTTTTTTCTGTTTGGACCAACAAACAGACGACTTAATATTTACCAAAATTTATTACTCTTGTTTACTTTGCCTTTTTTTTGTTTTGAATCCACAAAAAATATGTATATATATATATTTATATTTATAAAGTTCGAAGTTTTTGAAACACTTCAACTCAATATATTTACAGATCCATTGTTTTATTTTTAAAATATTTTTATAAAAAAAAAAAAAAAATACAGCACATTAGAAACATTCTTCAAAAAATTATTTTATCATGCTGAATATATCTAAATCAAAACAATTAAATATGGAATTATTAATTCCATTATTTATTTTCAAACATGATGAAATTTAATACTGAAAACAAATACATTAATTAATAATAATAATAAAAATACAAACTATTCAACAATTCTATATAAAAGCACGACTAGAATACATTAAAAAATCTAACATCTTAGATTAAATTATTCCTTTTTATTTTTTTGACGCATATTATTAATGCTTTCTTTTATTAAATATAAATTGAGCGACACCATCTACAAAAAATTGTTTATTTATTCATTTGTTGATAAATATACATGTAAATTCTAATTTTATATTATATATACATTTATATATTTATTGTTATATATATAACTGTATCGTAGAACCATAATTTTTAACTTACCCAATTTGTTTTTTTAAAGAAAAAAGGTAAGACACCGATAATTGTTTTCTTTATACATTATTTTAAAATTCCCATAATGCCTAAGACGCTAATTATCTTAGCTTTCTAGGAATTTTCCCTATTTTATGTTTTATTTAAATATGTTGACACAATTTTTTTTGTTTCTTTCTTATAATAATATTACAATATGAATATCTAGGATATTTGAACTTGGCCATTTGGAGGCACGGAGACATTATTTGGGGGCCTATCTGAGGCGTTTTTGATGCAAATTAAAATTGGACCATTCATCAAAGATTTAGTAATAAAAAATTGATGCACTCTATAGATAATTAACAATAAAGCGAAAAAATCATCACATTCACTAAACTTATCCATGAAAACATTCTGCTAGATGATATAACACTCTCAAGTTATGTCATATTCATAGTCACGTTCCTACAAAGTAGCCCAATTTTAGGGCTATTTTTGTTCACGTCCGCAATTTCTTTCGCGCTTTAAATCATTAAAATTTTTAAAAAAATATGTATACTTGATAAATTTGATTTTTTCAACATTCTGAAGTGCTTCTAACTCAATTTGGAAGAAATAATATTTAAGATTCGCACCAAAAAATAAACTTTACTAAAATTTTTGTCCAAAATCCGAAGACATACGACCAGTGCCGAGAGGGAATACAAGACAAATCGAATGACTGAGAGCGGGAGGTCTGTCGAGGCCGTCTACTGTTTCTAAGCTTCAGTCTCCTCAACTTCTTAGGCAGAACACACTCTGAATAGTGATGACATGACTTCGTGATGGAGACAACCAAAGTGCCAATGATGAGCAAGAACGGCTACTCTTATTTGACTATATTTCTGGAGTGAATAGTTTCGTCGATGATAACATAAAAGGAGCAACCATATAAACGAAACCACATGAAACTATTAATTATTGATTAGAGCGCGCTAGTGTTGACGTTAATGATCGCTGTAGAAGAGTGCTTCCACACTCTCCTATAGAAGAATCCGATGTGTCCAAGTGTGCCTACGTCGTCATATGGCTTAGCCATCAGCGAACTCAAGTGTGTTTAAAAACAAACACTAAAAATAAGCCAACTCTCCTCTAGCGCTTCTAAGTCATAATCTCAAGAAATAGTTTCTGAAGGACTGAATTTAAGAATTTTTTTCTTAAAATAGATTTCAGCTACCATTCCTTTTTTTTTTTTATTCTACTATAAACCTATTTATAATGACCTATTTATAAAATATTGCTCAGGCAAAAGGTGTATTATTTAGTCCAATTAACTGCTTTAATATTTTGAGCTCCAAAATGTTCGTGCGCCTTAAATTCCCCCAAAAATGGCCCCAAAAAGTTTTGGCGCTCAAATGGTCTTGTTCTAAACATCCTTTTCCGACAATAAAAAGACATTTTATAAATAAAATCGGTGTTTATTTTTTCTTTTTTATTACTTCATTTTATAAATACACTATGGAAACTATATGAAGAGAAGTAAATATGTCTTAAAAAATATATTTTCCTTCAATGTTCATTTAGACACCTATAAACTTTTTTTTTTCTTTTTTTTTTTACATTTTGGGGGTAAAAATAAAACATAAAATGAACATAATAATTGTTTTAAAAACACATACAATTAATTATTAATTATTAATGTTTATTTAAACATTGTGATGTGTAAGTCTCGGGGTTTATTTTAAAAATATTTTTTTATTATTTTTTTTATTTTTTGAAAAAATTGTAAATACTTTTAAAAACTATTTAACTACCAGACATAGAAAATACCACTTTTGTAAAAATACTGTTTATTATTAAAATTATATAAAATATAATTATGTTTTTTTTTTTTTTTTTAATTTCATTTTATTTTTACTAATATAGTAATGTAAAACTTTAAGGTTGGGGCCAAGGGAATAGTTCATAAAGCTTTTCTTAAGATGGGAAAAACTCAGTGGTTTTTTTTTTCAATTTTAATTGTAAAATCCCCTATTCATGGCCGTTCTGTTACGATTATGCCATTTACAAGTTAATATTCTAACATATGTACGCCTAAATGAGGCATTACATAAAGCATAACACACAGGATTTATAGTACTATTTATATAACATAGATAATAGAAAAAGTCCCATAGACCTTGTGGTATACAATCTGTACACGCAGTTAATGGTTTTAATAATACTAATATATTATATGGAGTCCAAGTTATTATAAATGTTAGCAATATGGCTGATAATGTTTTTGCCGCTTTTTTATCAGCTTTTTTCTCTTGTGTTTTCTTCTTTTTCTTCGGCGGTGGATGTTTAGCACCGGCTGCCAATTGTTTCGGTATGATTTTCGCATTCAACGGTATCCTAATGTCGGATATATGCGATGGCCGGCGATTTACTGTTGCATGATAACCACCAGCCGGATGTAATGATAGATTATAATCAGCCGTGGAATTCTCCACACGACCTCTGACACCAGCGCCACCTGTACGTACCGGTGTGGAAGACATATCTTCGGATATCATTTTTATTGATGGCTGCTGATCGGTGACACCGTCACAGCTGTTATCTGGTGGTAGTCGTATAAGTATTGTGTATACCTAAACACCAAAATTGTAATTTGTAATTAAACAAAAACACAGAAAAAAAAATCAAAATTTAAATTTAGCAATTATACACTTTAATTAAGTTACATGGATATTCATGACTTTTTTTTGAACCAAACTATGCTTTTTCAACCCGTTCATGTGATCAGCTCTGTTTGTCTCTAGAGACGTTCTGGACATAATAGCTCGGAAAGAGCCTTTCTACAAACAAGAGCTTTAATGGACTCGGAATAAAGAGGAAAGCCACATGAATGAATGTCAGATGTTTTAAACGTCCAATTCTTTTAAACTTTTATCTAACTACCCCTTGGCACTAAGATCCTTTACGGAACCTCATTTAATGAAGGAAACTCGATTAGAAAGAAAGTTCATTTAAAATTTTCTTCATGTCGTCAATGCTTCCAAATGAAGCAAACGACCGTGATAGGGCCTTAGTCATTTGTTATATGCGAAGAAGCAATAGTGATAATGGGCCCCATATAAGTCTAACGCAGTAACACCACTTTATTCTTTTAACGGCTTTCAAACATTTAAATTTATTCGTATCCTCTCAGTAACCTATAAAAGTGGAATAAAATCGGAGGTGAAATCGGTCGGAATTAAAGAAATAAAACAAGTTAAGATGGATACAATCTCAGATAAAGTTAAAAGAACTCTGGGCCGAATCAGAGATCATCTCTTGGCCTGAGCCCAGGCTTTTATTAAAGATGTGGGACAGTTATGAGATGAAATACAGGAACGAACGCTTGGCCTATGAGGTCTAGAAAGGCCGGAATAATAAGAACTGGAATGGATTTAAGTATACGGAATTTGAGAGCAATATTAAGTTACAAGGAAATAAATCTTTTTTTGGAAACATGCTTAATAGTGGGAAATATGCAAATTACAGATTGGAAAACTGCATTTTCAATAAGTTACTTTTAATTACTCTATTATTTGCATGCACGACTTCATAAATACTGTAAAATGATTACGTTAAATTTAATCTGTGGATTTTTTTTATTTATTTATTTATTTATTTTTTTTAACAAAAGAGTATTGCAATACTCAAGTTCATTCTGTTCAAGAAACAAATCTGTAACATTATTAAGGTTATAACATTTTTACCACCTTAAATCCTGTTTTAAGGCCAAAACATTTTATTATTCTCTAAAAGATATTTGAAAATATTTACCGAATCTGTGGAAACTGATCTAGCCTGTAACCTGGCAGTAGAAGGCAGACTCCTACTATCATAGTGTACATGATGATGAGCTAACCTGGGAGTTTGCGGCACTCCGCTACCAGCATACGGATCTCTGATAACATTCATTGAAGTACATCTACAGCATAAAAGAATTGACATTCAATCACTTAAAACTAAATTAATAAAAAAAAAAAAAAAAATTATTAATTAAATAGTAAACAGTAATTTATTTGAAAGTGTATTTTCAGGTAGAAAGGGCGGAGTTCTTTGTAAGTTCAGATGGTTTTCTTTAGTTTTTCTTAAACGCCAATGGTTCTTGACATGAATTTTGAAATCTTCAACATATGTTTCTTGTTAAAGAACTATTCAATAATTTTTTTTTAAAATGACATTTATTAATTCAATTATTCGTGAAACCAAATGATGCCAATGACAGTTAAATTAAGGAACAGATTTCTAGATTGAACTGCTTGCAAATTATACAATCAGCACAGAAGAGTGAAATTATGAAAATAAAACCAAACAAAAAAATTGACAGCAAATTATGATAAATTCAAATTCTTTGACTTTGATTTAATGGATTCGCTGAAAGTTCTTTGAAAAGTTATCAGAACTTGAATTTCAAACTATGAAAAAAAAAGTTAAAAACATTTTACCACCAATGCACATTAATTACATTATTCTGGCCGCCCTGGGGGCCAGCACCCATTTGGCTATCCCCCAGTTTTCTGCCGCCCAGATGATTTCGCCCATTCATCGTCGCCAAGATGACCGTATCCATAAAAATAGTTAAGCAGCCGCGCCACTCTGTTGCTGTACGACGTTGTGAACCGCCCAGTTGACCGTCCTCAAATATTCGCGCGCACCCCACTATTATTTCCACAATTCACTTTTATCACATTTTGCCTTTGTTGTAGCATAACAAAAATTTGATTTGAAATAAAATTTTCGGGGCAAATTAAAAGGCTTTCAGTTATTCAGTTATTCCATTGTTCCTTTTTTTCTGTTGTTCCTCTGTCAATGCATTAGTAGATTTAGAGGCAATAAATTGTGAATATCTTACAATTCTTAGATGGGTGACAACTAAGCGACGTTCAACGGGGCAATTCACAATATGCTTCGACAACTGGGCGACAGAAGCAATATGTGTGCTCAACCCCAAGGGGTTCAGCCCATTTTGTAATCGTATTAAATTTTCGATATCGAATTTTCATCGGAAATATCCGTTTGGATTTACTTTCTCTTACTCCTAGTAAGAGAGGGTATTGTAATCGTGCCAAATTTTCGATATCGAGTTTACGCCGGACATATCTGCTTTGAGGTCCCCTAAGACCAAAAAAGTGGATTTCAGAAAATGGTCTGGTGGGTGTGTGTATGTGTGTGTATATGAACAGCATAGCTCAAAACGAAAAATCGTAGAAAGTTGAAACTTGATATTCCGTTTAGGTATCACTATGGGACCCAGCAGCAGATCATCTGTCAAAATTCCTCAACCGGAATTACCACTTTACTGATTGTTTTTTTTTCACTTTTTTTTTGCAGTTTTCTCGAAAATAGCTCCGACGTTTTCTTCAAACTTTGTTATATCAACTACACATACAAAAAACTACAACTTCTATTTAAAACATATCTCTGGAAAAATTCATTTAAGGGCCCTTTTTGGGGAGGGGTGGGGTTAGGTTTCTTCTAAAGTTCTATTTCAGTTTACTATATAATTCTGTCATCTAAATAGTATTAATTAGAATTAAATTTGTGGTTGAAATTCCGAGTTTGAAAAAAATCGGATGTCTGTTTTACCAAAAGGTATTTTCAGTTTTCTGGTATTTTCTCGAAAACGGCTACACGATTTTCTTTAAACATGCTATATCATCTACACATCAAAAATCTAGGAGCAATATCCTAATTTCTTTCCAAAGGAAAGTTTACGGATCGTTCTTTTTCACGCAAAATATTTTGTAAAGCTCATTAAACAAGAATTGGCTTTCGCTGTCAAGCTTAGGTCTATGATGGGCCAGTGACTATGGGGTATTGGCAGCAGTCACACTTTGTAAAAAATCTGGTGTGAAACACTCAACCAACTTTCTCTTACTCCAGTTTTCAAAATTGTAATTGACAAACTTTATAGTTAGTATAACAAACTTAAGTCGGTTCGATGGTAGAATCGTAAATTTTTTAAACAATTTTTTTAAACGATTTTTTTTAAACATTTCTCCGGGAAAATGCATTTAAGGGCACTTTTGGCGGAGGGGTGGGGTTAGGTTGTCCTCTAAAGCGCTATTTTAGTTGATTATAAAATTCTACCATCTAAACAACATTAATTAGAAATAAATAGATTGCCAATATTCCAAGTATCAAGAAAATTAGTAAACCAGAAGTGCGTTTTTACCGAACAGTTTTTTCAGTTTTTGTGATTTTCTCCATAGAACCGACATTAAATTTGTTATACTAACTATAAAGTTTGCCAATTACAATTTTGAAAACTGGAGTAAGAGAAAGTTGGTTGAGTGTTTCACACCAGATTTTTTACAAAATGTGACTGCTGCCAGTACCCCACAGTCACTGGCCCATCATAGACCTAAGCTTGACAGCGAAAGCCAATTCTTGTTTAATGAGCTTTACAAAATATTTTGCGTGAAAAAGAACGATCCGTAAACTTTCCTTTAGAAAGAAATTAGGATATTGCTCCTAGCTTTTCCTTCAACGTATCCGGTTGAAAAGGGTTTTAGCGTTGTTACGCAATTGAAAACCAGATTCAGAAATAAACTGGATATTACCCGAGAGTTTATTCGAACTTAGTGCTGGCTATGATTTCGCCTGTTGTGAAAGTCATCAAGCTCAAGGCAAACAGTAGTTCAAAAAATTACTATGAAGTCTAAGTAAATTACTTTTGCTCATTTTTAATAATTTAGTGCTTTTATTATTATTATTATTTATAAAGGCACCAACATCTATTGTTGGCGCCCGGAGCTTTCTCAGTTCACTGCCGACTTCCTGACAATGTTATCTCAATACAGACAACACGGTCCATACCGGTCAGTGAGCTCAAGAGGATCCTAGGGCGAGATAATCTAACGGCAGCATTGTTGGATTCGAATCCGGGACTCCGAGTTATAAGTGAACAATGTAACGTTGCAATTTTAAAGAAAACTTCTAGATTAAATTTATTAATCAGAATAAGAGAAAGTCGTGTGTTTAATCTGGTATCAACCATTAATAACCTTAACCATGTCTGTTCATACATATATACTGTCACCAATATAATCATCTTCAGTTGTTGTGGTTGGGTCCACAGAGGTGGAAAACATCAGAGATATTTTCCGAGTGCTTGTTTGTATGCCGGAGGTTACATTGTTTAACATATTACAAACATTGATCTCTAGTGTTTGATATTTCTGCGATATAAATATAATTTAAAATGTGCAAAATAGATAAGTTTCTTATTTGCCGTATATTACCTGCAAACATACAACACCCTGTAGAAACTAGAAACAGTAGTAGTAAGATATGTATGTAACCTCTTCCTTTAATGTATTTTACTGTATGTATATTTCATTACCTTGACAAGTTCATTATGTTCATTTGATACCAAGAGCCTCCATTTATACTGAACCCTATTGTTTGTATCTTTGTAGCCCTGAAGATGGCAAGTAAATAAGTTGCCGAAAACATTGGAAAATTAAATCCATATTCGTATTTAATTAATCCTAACCTAACCGAAGAATTTCGCTAAAATTAACTTTTATTTCCATTTATAAAAAAAAAATGAAAATATAGTTTCAAATTTGATGCAGAAAATTTATAATATTAATTTTATTTGTTAAAATTCATTAATCTTTCTTAAAAATAATGCATGAATATCTTATAAAATCACCAACCTGGATACAGATGATTGCAGAGGTGTTTCCACTGATACAGGAGTTGCGTAACCCATATCGCTGGGCGTATCCTCCAGTTCACAGTCATTGTCTACCTCTTCACGTCCTGAGTGCCACCAGGCAATACACCATTCTGTTACCCACCTCCATGTCAGTGGTCTTGGTTTCTGTTTAAAACAATAAATATATTTATTATTAAATAGTGTTTCAATTTATTTCTTAATGTAGCAAAAACAACACCAACATAATTTGTAGTCAAATCACATTAAGACAAAAAAATTCACAAGAGTTTAACATTTCGTACAAAAATATTTAAAGAGCAATTCAATAATAAACAAAATGTACCAAATAATAAAAATAACTAATCTAAAGAAATATTTCTTTTATATTTTTAGAAATTAAATTATAATAGAATATATCTCCGTCAGGTGGCACTACTTTATTCTATGCTTACAGCACATGATAATTTTGGGTTACATTGAAGTGATAGTTCTATCTAAAATTGATTGTGAAAGTTGTTATCTTACTCAAACTGAAGAAAGGATGAGATGACCAAGGAGAAAAGTTCCTTGTATTACAACAGCATGCGTTCATTCTGATTGGTACAAATTATGAGTATTATTTTACCTGGGAAGTTCATCTCTATCAATTGTTGATGACTGATGAGAATTTCGAAATTTCTATAATTGTTTACTAGTCACAGCACTACAATTTGGAGGCTTTTTGTTGGGTGTGAGATTATAGCTGACAATTTTAATGGTTTCTAGAGAACATTTAACATACTCGTATAATGCGTTTGGATTCATTGGATTTCTAGATAATATATATTTCATTTGGAACAAATTATAAAACAAATCATAATTGGAACAAATCTAATTCTAATAATATATATATATATTTTTTAACTCTTTGTAGGGATAAATTAGTAACTAATAATAATTCCTTTATTCCAGGAGTTGTTTATCACCATTTATCCCTACAAAGAGTTAAAAAATATATATTTTATGCAATAAAATTTAAGATCACTTCAAGTTTTAATGGAGTTGTTTCACGTAGAATCTACAGAACTCCCAGAGAATGCATTTCTGTATAGAGTAGAAGGAAAGGGGCTCACAATTGCTACGCGGTTATTACTGCTGTTATTTTAAGGGCTTAAACATTCAAGGAAATGTAGGGCAGATCGTTTATGACATCAGGATATCCATGCTTCCCATCTTGCATAACGGCAGAAATCTCAATATTTTTAACCTCCTGAGACAATTTATACAACTTAATAAATTTTTATAAATAATTTCAAAGATCAATACAAATAATTTCTCCAAGAAATTATTGAAACTATTTTTCTTTGAAATTTTTAAAGAATTATTTAAAACTTTACAAACGAATAGAAAACGCAATCATAATCATCAAATAAATGAAATTGTTAATTAACTATCGCTATTTAATTATTTAGAATTATTAATTTTCAAAGACGTTAACAAGAATATTGCTGTTGCTAGTTAAATCAAGATTAGAATTCGTAGAAACAGTGCATCGAATTATTTAACCTCGTTCCTGGAGAACCCTCTCGAGAGTTTTAATGAAAAGAAACTAGGTTACATTAATTGATTTCCGTGGAAATTATGTTTCCTTAGAAACGGTGAAATTATCCAGCTCTCCTTGCTAAAAGTTTAGACTGCATGTTAAGTTCCTCGTTAACCTAACGCACAAATGCGTAATTATTTTCCACTACAGTTTCTCTGTTTAATTTGTTTAGTTAATTGGTTCAACTGACAAAAAAATGTAATAGAAACTTTCCAATACAAGAATTGAAGAAGACTATTAGAGAATCTGTTAGTATTAATAAGTTCTTTTTTTTAAGAAACTTAAACCAGCACAATAATTGTGCCCGTGAGTAAAAGTGAATACAGAGATAAAATAATATCCGAGTGGAGAAACTACCCAGTGGTAGTACTCCTAATCAAAAATTTACTTACTACCACTAGCACTGGCGAGAAAGATGTCACGAGGCCGCTGGCGTTTAAGCCGTCTAGGAGGGTTATCTGGTAGGGTATGAGATGAAAAGCGACGAGCTAGAGGGCTAGGGTATGAAGATAGGTGCTGTTTGATTACTTCTGGTAGGAAAGAGATATTAAGGTATCCCAATGTTATAGCATTGACTATAATTCGCAGGATTGTAAGGATTGGATACGATTGAGGTTGCAACGTTTGGTTGAACCTTATAGTTCGAGGAGGTAATAGAAACTTTCCAATACAAGAATTCAAAACATGGCAAATAAACCTAAATTACTGAAATTTTCTGTCAAAGCAAGTGTGGAAAAACAAAGGTATATTTTTGAAAAAATGTATCTCATTAAATGAAAATAGGTCGTTGATTTTCAAAGTTACGAGGATGGGATGATAAGTTTTTCGACCTAACAAGGAAGAAACAAAAATAATGACTTAAATTCGTTTTAGTTTTCTATAAAATCTCCTAGTAAATTTATACACTTGCACGAAGCTTTCATCCAAGTCTGTAAAACAGGCGATGGTCACTGAGTGTCTTCGGAATTGGATCCATTTTTCTTCCCAACAAGGAATTTTTTTAAATTCTGGGAAAAAGTAATATATGAGAAGTTAGTATGTTAAAGAAATTTAAAATAATGGAACCGTTTTTGAGAAAAATTACTAAAACTGAAAACTATTCACTAACATTGTGTTACAGGTTGACGGATTTTTGACACGCACAGATTTACCCATTACAGGCCAACCGCCAAGTATTTATTCATTTGACGAGAGAGTAAAGTGTTTTACAACCCAATTTTACATACTCAAGTTTTGCCCTCAAGGTTTGCCCACATGAGTGTAAGCGAATGGGGCAAATGAACGAGGGTTGTAAAAGGACTTTACTCTTTGCGATAAATACTAGGTATATTTTTTTTTTTTACAATTAGTTAAGTCTATTTAATAAAAGATAAAACAATCTTTAAGTGGTAATCTTTAAGAGCGTGTTGTCTGAAAAGGGGGAAGGTTAGCGTCACAAATATTGTACAATATTAAGTTAAAGTTAAGCCAAATCGTATTACGTATATCTCTGATAAAAAAGTGTATTAGACTGATTTTAAAATGTTAAAATCTATATTTTCTACTTTACTTTAATAATATTAATTATTTTATCACCCAGTGGTTAGCGCACTGGATTCTCACGCGGAGAGGTCCCGGGTTCGAGTCCAGCTGTGCTGCCCTTACATTTTCTCTCGGTGAAGGACAGTGTTGTCTGTAACGAGAGAACTGTCAAGGAGGCCTGGCAATGCACTGATAAGGCTCCGGGCGCCAATGACCATAGATGTTGACGCGCCTTAAATAAAATAAAAAAAAATTAGCAATTTCATCCAGCCTTCAAATTTATTTAATTGAAAGATGGCAACACTGTTTTTTATTTTTAATCTCTAGAGATTAACAACTTTAGCCATTAATTTTAGTGGAATTTGGCTCAGTAAGCACAATATTGTAGAAAATATTTGTTTTTCGATATAGGAAATTTCAAAACTCAGTTTCGAAAATTTAACAAAGTCGCAATATTTTCTCTTGCTGTAGTAAGGGAATATAAAAATGGTAACAAAATGAGAAGCAGCTAGCTATAAATGGTTAAACTACATTTATTTGGCGACAAGGCTTTTGCAACTCTCTTTAGTTAACTGAATTGCTCTGACTAAGTTAAGTACGATGTCACTTCTCATTTAATTTCCTAAATCAAGAAGAGGATTTCCTATCGACTTTCCGCGAATAACTTCCATCTCCCGTTTCATTTTTCTCACTTCCTGTTTATTTCTACGCTACTAATATCATCGCTTTCACTATCTATTACAGAGAGTCAAGGAATCATTCGTAACAGTTTTGGTTATTTCGTTAAAGTTTATACAGACAGAAATTACTAATTTTTGGCAGTAAAACATTGTTCTCTTTATCATTTATTTTCAAAACAAAAATAGATAGAACCCAAACAGAGAATAAAAATTTAACAAATGTTTTCTAAGTTACTAATGCGATTTTACGGCAGACCTCAACCAGGGTCGTGTGACTTGTGAGAGTTATAGTCTGTTGATCGGGCGTTGTAGGTTCCGAAAGCTTAGATCTATTGCCATCAGGCTTTTTAGCGTTGACTGAGGAAAAGAAAGCGCTCTATGTCAAAACTAAGAAAGCTTATGCAAATTTAAATTTAAACTAACTGACAGACCCCAGACGAGAAAATTCTAAGTTACTCAAAAACCTACGCTATAAAATGCATTTTCAGTTAACCGATTTTCTTCAAATTTAAAATTCCATCAATGCTTCTAATTTGTATTAATATTATATACTATGAGGTCAAAAACCACCAACCATGTTGAAATGGTACATAATAAGGAAGCGTGACGACTTTTTTCTCCAAAACCAGCGCAAAAAACCAATTTTTCCGGGAAAAGTTTACAAATAAAGGTGATACGTGTACACACTATACGAAGTTTAAAGAAAATCGTTGGAGCCGTTTTCAAGAAGATCGCGAAAACCTGAAAAAAAAACCACTCAGTCAAGTCGCACTTCCGTTTTCTCATCAAGTTTTTTTCATTTGTTTTTACTTTCTTTCAATATTTACGGATAACAATTATGGTAATCCGTGAATATGAGGATTTAGTTGTAGAATTCTAATCTTCTGGAATTCTAATAAAAATAAAAATCATACAAGGTGTGAAGAATAATGTGAAACATTTGATAAGACATCTTTATGAATGAAGAAGACTTTAAATCCAACAAGGCTTACCTACATTCCCAGTCCTGTCCTTATTTCTAACAACATCAACATATCTTCTTGTAAACATTTCCTTGTCGCGTACCCTGTATCCTCTAACAAGCGATGAAAGGACATCCATACATAGCTTCATTCATTTTTCACTCCCTACCTGTTTTTTTTTTTTTGCTTTTATTTTGTATTTTCTTTCCCCCATCTCAATCTAGTTACCTTAACCTAAAATGTTTGCAAAGCCATTATTCAGATTTCCTTTTCATATGCGTCACTCTCTTCCCTCCTTTATACATATTATTTCTTTCACAAGTTGTTGCTCCCTTTTATTCTTTTGAAAATAATTCTTCTCCATGTCTATCTTTGCATCACCATTTCGTCCTATTTAGCATTTCCTTTGTGTACCCCAAGGTTTTTTTTTACTACAGTTTGTTATAACATGGGTGGAGCTTCCAAAGTGTCTCTTTTGCCATTTCACTTAAATAAAGAATTCTTCTTTACATTTCTGTAAAGTAATAACTCCATGAATCTATTTTTAATCAAAGTAGTTTAACTTTCTATATCTATATAAGGTCGCCATTATCGCACCATCGCCGCGCGCCTAATGCCAACAACACATTTTGCAGCAGACATTAGGTAGACGAAGAGAGCCAAGTTCACGATCCTTGCTGAAAAATGTGCTAAACTACCCGTCATGTATTATAGAGCAGCTTCTCAAAGGCTTCCGTTCCAGCAATCACTCGTCATAAAATGTCGGAACTTTGAGGAAAGCATACTGTTGGATGCTTGCGACAATTTTAAAGGTCAGCCTTTAAAGTCAATCAGATTAGTATTACCCATGTCTATAGCTTGTCTATCGGTATGCGTGGTAAGAAAGAAGCTATAACCAATGGAAACATGAATTCGCTCTTCCTGGCTTGTATAAATGAGAAAAATGCAACTGACCAGACGTTGCACATTTACACTGACATCTCAGCAGATTTATCAACCCATCGCACCGGAGCAGGCTGTTGCTGTCCAGGGATTTTGAAGGTAAAGTAGCCCTGGGAAGTAGAGCGTCCAACTTCAAAGCTGAGATTGACGCAGCTTTACAAGCGGTTCGTAAATTATCTAGAGAGCCGGATAAGAATAAAGCTATCTTTTCTATCGACTTGACAGCTGCCGTAAGGATCCGCTAAGCACAGCTGTACCTGGATTCTGTCTCACCATAAATTCAGCTAAGAACATAGCGACTTAATTGGGAAATATTGGCAAAAGAGGGGGCAATATCGGTGGAAGAGACACAAGTAGCTGAGGCATCATGTAAGCGATGGAAAAGTCTCCTACCGAAGAAAATCACGACTAACTTACCGCATAGTGTGTTTGTAGTCAACCTACACGTGGTCACACAGGCCACGATTATCTGCAGGCTCTATCGGATCGGGATAAAGGATTCACAGTCTCTCCAATCTGTAGAAGTAGCGAAAGCATGGACTCAGACCATTTACTGGTCTGCAATAATTTAGGGAACATACGCAAAAATCTTGATCCTGGTGGCGGGGAGTGGCATCGTAGTTCACAATTATATTGGACTGCTAGGGAGAAAATGGGCGCACTTCCCAAAAGAACAGGCGAAGGAAGAAGAAAAAATCCATAAGATTCATTTTTTTTTTACCCATTGGTTTTTGTAGTGAACCTTAAATTTTAGAATTCTGCAAAAAATTATTTTTTGATTTCTTTTTTAAACAAATTTTTAATGAACATCAAGTGGGAGCACAAAAATATTAATTAAAATGCTAAAAAGCAACATAAAAATCATTTGAATGATTGTTAACCATTGTTGGATAAGTGCAATGGAACCGATCACCATCAAATTTGCCCTACTGCATTTGGAACGTTCCATTAGCAACGGCATCAAGACGCCACCATTCCATGCGCACGTCAACTATATAGTTTCAAGTGCGAAGGTATTAGAAAAGTCCTGGTGTGGAAATAAATATTCTGACTTTATTGTCTAAACTCCAGACCAGTAATAGCAAGGGACTTAGAAAAAAGAAGTTGCTATTGATAAGTCTCATAGTATTTCATTTATGAATATTGTTATATACAGTCGTTTTTAATATTCTGTTCGTGTTAACGACAATAATTTACTCCCAACTTTTGTAAATTACTTCCCATTGAATCTATTATAAGCCAATTAAAAGTAAACATGTTTGAAATAAAATTATTATAGCATAATCTAAATTTAAATAAATATACTTATTAAATTACATATTAAATAAATAAATGGAAAATCTTTAACTTAAAAAATGATCAACAAGTCATACATATCTAAAATTGGAATGTTTTCTGTTTTCTGGTTTCTGATAGGTCAATTAACTTGACTGTTGGTTTTAGAAGAGAAGTATAGTGCCAGTACCAATAAAAAGACGGAGAAAATCCTTTACTCTATTTATCTGGCCAACCATTAAATTGAAGGGAACTATTGAATTGGCTTGAACGGGATTAAAGATGCTGCAGATCAGTTTATTCACCTTTAGAGAGAGAGAGAGAGAGAGAGAGAATACATAGCAGAAGTGTGCAGAACATGTCTATGAGATTTTGTGTGATTCTTCTTTTAGTTTTTAATGGACGGTTATATCTTCAGTGTTTAGAAAAAACATCAATGGTTTTTGGTCCGTGATTGTATGGTTTATTTTTTGGGTCATCGACCATTTCTGGGCATTTGTCTAATGTCTTGAAAAAAAAAAAAAATTAAGTATGATAGCATAAATCCAAAGAGAGTGTCTTCCGCCTTTGCATTTTGATGTCAAACTGTTTATCCAAGATGAGTCAACGATAGGCTAATACCTGAGAACGGTCGAATGATCACAGAATAAGCAGGCCCATCTCTAACCTTTAGTTTTGTTCAGAGAGTGATGATTAATCATCTTGTTTTAAGATAGGGAGTATTTCTCTTCTTTGATTCTTTAAAAGCCTAAATTCTTTAGAAACGAGTTTTCACCGAAAATGTATGTTCGGAGATTTCCTGAGTACGAAAAAAATGTTTTCAGAGAATAGTCTGTGTGTATGTATGTGAACAAAATATCTCAAAAACGAAACGTTGCAGGAAGCCCAAACTTGGTATTCCGTTTAGGTACTTACAACCACATATGACACGATCGTTTCGGGCCAAATCCATCAAAAGTTGCTACTTTACTGAATGTTTTTTTTTCGCGATTTTCTCAAAAACTGCTCCAATAATTTTCTTTAAACTTAGTATACTATCTACATAGATAGATACCTATCAATTTTATTTGATTTATTTTTTGGAGTTTCTAGAGAAACAGTAACATTATGCTTTCGTCTGCAGTACTATTTCAATTCAATGTAAGGCTCTACCACTTATAATATTAATACGTATTAGAAGCATTGCTAATTTGAAAAAAACGGTTAACCGGTAGTGCAATTTTACCGGATAGGTTTTTGAGTTTTTTGGAATTATCTTGAAAATGACTATAGCGATTTCCTTTAAATTTGGAATGGTAATTGCACAGATATAAACCTATCGCTTTTATTTGAAACATTTAAAAAAAAAAAAAAAAAAAAAAATTGATTCTAGTAGTTTTGCGGAACTTATGGCATTAAATTTCAAATATATGGGAGTGGTTCAATGTTATTGACGCGCTCTTCACTTCGCTACCTGTTTATGGGATGGTAGGTTGGTACTTATCCACCCTCCGCCATCACAAAGTTTGGTTCCAAAGTTTTTCTGTATTCTACCACACATAAAAAGATCGACCACTTGTAAAAAAAAAAAAAATTAAAAAAAATATTGTGAAATAGAAACTACCAAGTTTCATATCAAAACTTTTCAGACTGAATGGCCGAGTCAATCCGATATTTCACGGATGCATGCGAACGTTACAGTCTGCATCTAAGGGTTCTATGATCATTTTTGGCAGATAATTCATTTTCTATGATTTTAATTATTGCGCAGCTTTTTTAAAAAAAAGGGGGGAACCTGAAATATTTAGTAAACCGAAAGAAGGGTCGGTTACAAAACAGAAATACGGGTAAGTCAAATTGAAAACGGTAAATCTAGTACATCTAGTTTTAGTATTGCTCTCTGCTAGGAAGTTAAGTTAAGAAAGTTACAATATGGTCAATTAAAGCGTGACGAAACATTTATAAGGATTTACACTAATTTAAGGAATAAGACTATGAGCAATTTTTTAGCGGCTCTATGTGAAAACACTCTATTTGCAGTATGTGCGGTTAATATTGAGCTGGAAAAACGGCTTGTCTAGCTGTGAATGCATTTTTTCTTTTATGTTGCAAACCCCAGACATATTAAAATATTATAATATCATTATTCTAATATTTGTAAACTAAATTCAATATTCGAACAGAAAAAGAGAGCGAGCTCATCTTTATAGCTAATTTCCATACATATTGAGTAAAGAAAAGTGAAAAGAAAAATTTCTAATCAATTTTAATTTTCCAGCACAATTTTTTTCAATTTTACTTCATTCAAAAAAAAAACAAAAGAATAAATCATATTATTGATTATATTCAACAAAAGAAAATGATCTTTATTAATCTTTAATTATTAACAACAAATTTTTCAAGTTTTATTAAATGTATGGCTGATTTATTGAATCAGCTCCGGAGTTCATAAACACCGTCTTATCTCCTCTTGACCCGTTTTTACCGGAGTATCCCCAAGGCTCTATACTAGATCCTGCATTGTTCATTAACTTTCTCAACTCCATACCTAAAACCGAACATGTCAACTTGGTTTTGCACGCTGATGATCTTGCCACTGTCAAAATACTGCCAAAAAAAGGAAACTCTGCATTAACAACGACATGTTGACTAAACGCAGAGCGCACATTACGCGTTACGTCACAGCTAACAGAATTACTTTCTTGGTCCAATAGCATTAAATATTTTGGCATATTACTTGACTCCAAACTTATCTTCAACGTACACCTAACTGAATTAGTAAACACAGGTAAAAAAGCAATTAGGCTCCTTTTTTCACTGCTCCCTTGAAATTCCAGCATGTTCACCAGAAATAAACTGATCCTATTTAGACTGAACCCGATAAGGTTAACAAGACTTGCTACACACTCTCCATGCTATAACCTCCCGTATTTCCCATATTCATGACATTACGGATACCACTACTATTTACTGACTTTATTAAACAAATACTGTACAAAGTATTCAAGTCACAACTAAGGACACCCGCTTAGCCACTCAAAAAATCCATTGCTGTCTATGATTCTTCACAGAACTATCGCCATAAAAGAATCAAAGATATTCTCAACACATAAAATGTAGTTTGTCTATTAATATTTACTTTTCTTTTCAAATGTCATGGATATTTTTATTTAACTTCCTTCCCCCCCCCCCCTAATGATAGTCAAACAAATTTATATATTTCTAATATAAGAACAATGTAGGAAATGTGTAATATAATTATGTGTTTCTACTTCATAAACAATTTTTTTGTAAATATGATATAATATTTGATAATCAAATTTGTTATCTATCTATGGTCTGTTTAGGTTTTCTAAGAATGAATTTCAGTTAATTGAGAATTAATTTCCAGCAGATAAATATATAAATAAAGAAATTCATTTGATTTCAGTAAAACTTGAACATATTTTATACCGATTTCCTAGAATATAATTATAAAGAGGAAATTCAATTTCATTGGTTTGACATATGAAGTCTGATAGAATTTGTAGTTTATAGGTTAGAGGAGAGAGTGAAAGAGAAGCTGAATTGGTAGAGGTGGTGTAGAGAGGACGACAATCAATCTGTTTTGCATACGAATTGGATGACGAACTTAAACTCCTCTCCCCCCATTCACTATATATTGCTCTCTTCTCTCTGAACTCGTTATTCAGTGTTCAGATTTACAGCAAGAGAGAGAGAGAGAGAGATAGCACGAACGATGGTGAATGGTGGTATTTTACATGATAAGAAGGAAAAAGGGCAGGCGATAAAGTTTTCAAGTAAACAATGGCCTTAAAGATGGAGTACCTCTAGATTAAGAATGGTGGCCAGTTCTAGAGAATAAAAACAATAGAGAGTTTCGTCTGTGTATTTAGCCTTCATTATTTACTAAATTATCCATTTTATGTACACATGTACATTATTCTGTAATGGCTGACAAGTATAACATCCTAAGTTATTGTTATTCTTATTAATTTCGAGTAAATAAAAGAAATCACAAAAAATTATTTAAAGAAGGAATGTTCATGTTTATGTATGTGGCAAATATATTTGAAATGTTTTTTTAGAAGAAAACCTGACGTCACAGAACCATAGAATCCCATAAAACAAAAATTATTTACGGTTTCAGTTTCATTAACTCCAATGAAAAATATAATTTAATTCGACCAGAATTAGAAAAACTCTAAAAATAATAAAAACATTTTATAATGGTAACAGGAAATGATGGTTGATGAATGATGGTGAAATGGTTGAAATGATGACCACCCGAACTCACAATTTATAGTTACAACGATTTTACTGAATAAAAATAGAAGAGATAATGAGCAAGTCGCTTGAAGTGTGATGTGACAAGTTATAGCTCTTGCTTGTTCTAACAGTGATGAGCTAGTATGGCTAGCGAGCTGAATCTTTCAAAGTTGAGATTGACGAGCAAATCATGAAAAACTGAAAAGAACCATTCAGTAAAGTCGCACTTCCGCCCTTCCAGTTGATGGATATTGTCCGAAACCTTAATGTCAGATGCGGTGGTAATACTTCTTAAACGGGATACAAGTCTCAGCTTCCTGTGATTTGTTTTCTTTTTCTGAGATTTTCGTTTGCACACACACACACACACACACACACACACACACACACACACATACAAACATACAGACAGACCATTCGCTACAAACAACTTTTTCATATTCAGGTGACCTCAAGACATAATTTCTGGTGGAGAAAATTTAACGCAATCCCAATACTACCTCTTGCCAGGAGTAAGAGAAATTTCTAGGATTCTGTAAACTTTTACAATACTTCTAATCAATACATCTAATCCATCTTCTAATCAGTTCTAAATAGAACATTAACAATTAACAATTAACATCCAGTATATGTATAGAATAAATTAGTTATCTACTTGCCCTCAATGTTGGAGATAATTTTATCATTTTAGGTGACTGTACTGATATAATTTGATCTAACCGGACTGCCAAGTGTACTTGACTAATATATCATACAGTAGACCTGTTATATCTGCCACTCTGCAACTAAAACTAACCTCTACCGCATTTCTACTTGACCTAATATAAACGTATTAATGTTTCGTATATTTATATATATATTACACAATCTTGTACAATTTTGTTTATTTATATATTTTTTGTTAATTTAATTTAACATTTTAATATTTCAACATTTCATTAAGTGAACGAAAAAACCTATTCAATATATGCACTGTACGGTTAAATGGTTTAAAAAGAAAATTTTTAGTTGCGGTGGAACACAAACGGAATGAAGTTCCATGATTTCTGTCGCTCTCTAGGTACAAATATAGCTAGAGAGAAAAAGACTCCCTAACAGCATTTTTTCCCACTTTGGAAATCTCAAAACGCCTCGGTAAAATGAGTTTTTAAACATTTGACACGATCGCATACATTTCCAGTAATGGCAGTAAGCAGTAAGAGAAAGTAAAGAGACTGAATGTTCTAACTGGACATTTCGATTCGATATTAAAATTGGAATTGATTCGAAGAATTAATAAGAAGAAATAAAAGAAGGATCCTTCCACTGTTTCCATAACCTCTGCATTTTTTATTAATAAAATAGTCTTTGTAATTATAGAGATACGTTTTATATTTACTATTGAAGTTAAGCAACAGTTCTCTATGTACCTCATGTTGAGGGCAGATCATAACCACACGTTCCAGATTCTCCCAAACTCCATCCATATCATGGACATAATGGAGTATTGATCTTATTTAATTCAGCTCTGCATATAACATGATTAGTTCGGATTGTGCACATGGTCGTTAACCGGAACTTGAGCAAACCAAGAGCGTCTGTTTAATTTAGGGAATAGTAATTCGTAAAATGATCTATTGTAAAATTGTCTATTATATTGCTTCTGCTACCTTTCAATTATGGAAGGTAATTGTTTGGCTCTAAGGAATTTTTATTAATAACAACTGGCTACTGGTGCTCAGCTTCTTTAGCTAATTGATCTATTCTTTCATTATCTACTATACCAGAATATCCCTTTAGCCAACCTATTTCTATAACTTTTCCCGAGGGATTGGCATTATTTAAACTTACCAAAATACTAACAATTAAGTGGAAACCTGTTTAGCATTAAGCAGGCAGGATTTTGGCAGGGAAAGCAATATGGTCATTCTCCATTCATTGCGAAATGCTTCTCAAAGTTGCTATTACGGCTTTCTTTCTGATAAGATGTTAAAGACTTTGGTTTTAGTTCATTGTTATAGTGTCAGGTTGCCTTCTAGGAAAGACTAGTTAACGTCGGGTCCATCTGGTGTGATGACTGATATCTATTCCCGATGTTATGCGGGTGGTTCCAGAATGGAAGGTAACTCTGAGGCTGTGGTCTCTTTTAAAATGGGACATCACAGTATCTCTTGCTGAATAGGCCACTATTTTCCAGGCTAAGGTTTGTTTTGCAAGAGGTTTGTATCGGCTCGGATGGTCAGGCCGCATTGAAGGCACTAGGTCCTGTGTCTCCACCTCTACATTAGTATTAGAATATCCATAATAACTCTTCAAAGGATGTTGTTCTAGTCTTGGTGCCAGGTTATATGAAATTATGGGTAATGAGGAGATAGATGAGTTGACCAAATTATTCACCTCTCTCCCCTACTTTGGCCCTGAGTCTGTTCGCATGTTCAGGCACATGTCTGTTAAGCTTCTAGGCTTGAACGGCTTCACAGTTCTCATCCCTATGAAGAGTTCAGTGGGCTGTCGGCAGTCTGAGATGCTCATTGGGAAACCGGTCAGACCTAACGGGCAGATGTTGCTGTGTCTTTCACGGACTTCTCTCAGGCTTTTGGTCGGATTGTGGTTTGAGGTGACATCTTTACGTGATAGGGCTTATGCTCGAATCCTTTTGTAGAGTTTGTGAGAGAGAGAAAGAAACACCCATCCATCTTATGATAAGACTGTTTGGTTTGTGAGGAAATTTGATTCAGGTCTTTTGTTCGGAACAGGATGTCTGTGGAAGAGCTTATAATGATATTTCTTCCTAAGGATATGGTACGATTTGTACGTCTGTGGTGAATCTCAAATGGGTAAGAAGGGGTCTGGATTCTTGTTCTTTGGGGTCTAGTTGTTACTGTTCTTTGGGGTAGCTATATGGACCCAAAGACGCTTTGGATAGCGTAGAGTTTGGTTACTCTCTCCTCTTTTAAATAATAATAACAATTAAATGGCTACCTATGGAGTAAAATGATGCACTATTTAGTATATAGATAATAATGCCCTCCCATTGTTGCTGGAAAATAACACTGTGTAAGGTGCTTTCCGAGAATTGGCGAATGCGGCAATAAGACGTCGAATGACAAGGAAAGAGTGATAGCAGTTAGATATATCAAGTTATGTGATTGAGTTTATGTCTGAATTGCAAGTAATTTATTATCTGAATGAGAAATTAATGAGTTTAAACTATATTTTGTAGGTTTAAGCTTAGGTTTACTAATGTGGCTTTACCCAGAAATATCGAGTTCCAGGAGTAGGATAGTTTAGTTTCATTACGTAGATAGACAGAGTGAATGAATGGAAATAGTTGTATGATATATGTATCAGTTAGATTAATCCTTTCCAAAATTTAAAGTAATATACAGATACAGTGCACAAACTTTCGGCACCAGTCCGTTTCGCGTTTTTACTTTAATGATTATCAACAGTTAATATATACGGCAAAGCCATATAGCCTGTACTGAACATTGGCATTTAGTTTGTAATTGTGGGTATATTTAATTAAGTGATGTAATCGTTGAAATAATATTTAAGCTTAACAATATACTTAATTTTCATATGCTTACAGAACAATTATTAATGATTACTAATTACTGCTCTAGATAAATATGGACACATCATTAAGACAATATTTTCTATAAATCTTGTAAATGGCAATGATTAAATAACACTTAAAAGTAATGTACTTTTTTTACAAGATGTTAGCAAAATTTTTAAAATTAAAGGGTAAATTGTAATTTGGATTGTTAATAACTATGTTCATGATAAAAGTAATAGAATAATGATTATAATATACGTACGTAATAAGTATAGCTATTAAGAGATTATAAAGTTGATGACATGGAGAGGTTACTTAGTAGAGTGTGAGTTTAAATATATATATGCGTGTGTGTATGTGTGTATACTTTAGAAGGAGGAAGTACACTGTGCAAGTAGGACAGTACAGGCATAGGCCCTCTACGTTAATGTTTGTATTGGGAGTTGGTAAAGTAGTATGTAACCATACCATGCAGTGTAACAGACTTAGTGTGTGTCTAGTTATTTGTGCTAGTAGAGTGGTGACACTTTCGCTATATAGACGAAGCTCTTCATAGTTGGGACGATGTCGTTGCCGTTTCCATGACTCCAGCCAGCCACAGACTTTGCTAACCTAACAGTCAGTTTCTTGCCATACTATATTTAAGTCACCATTTTACACACACACACACACATACACACACACACACACACACACACACATATATATATATATATATATTTTAATACTCAATTCATTAAATAATAATCAAGCTTCTATTTATCCACTTATAAGCACTTTAAGTTCAATATTCTACAACAGTTCACCTAGATATGTACATATATCTTAAGTATAACTATTATAATTTTAACTTCAATTATCTTACTCATTTCTAGAATAAATATATACCTATTGAATGAATACAAGCGTGCCTGCTGGTTATTAAAGGAATATGAATCCCGTTTTACAATAATCATCCATTCAATATAATTCCAATAAAATCTTTGCCTTCTATTATATTATACATTTATGTATATAAATTGTAATCAAAGAAATATCTATATAATAAAGTCACATTATAAAGGGTACATTGAATTGTATTTTTATTTTGTCTTAAACGTGTGGAAGAGGAAGTATTGCGACCGTGTTAGATTTTCGAAATTGAATATTTTACTAAAATTATCCCTCACCACCAGTTTGGATTCAACAAGCACATCGCGTTGTAGATGTCATAGCTACTTCCCTCGAGCGGAAGCAATACTGCGCTGGTGTATTCTTGGACGTGTTAAGGGCGTTTGATTGTGTATGGCATGAAGGCTTGTTATGGAATCTCAAAGGCATTTTACCCCATACTTACCATCTCATTCTCAAATCATATTTAACAGACCACTTCTTCCAAGTAACTCAAGAATCATCTACCTCACCGGTTTATCCTATTCTTGCTGGCGTGCCACAAGGCAGTATCCTGGCCCCTATACTTTATTCAATTTACACTGCTGATATCCCCACACATCCCAATACGACCATCTTTACTTATGCCGATGATACAGCAATCCTTTCACCTCACAAAGATCCTGTAATTTCCAAACGTATTCTTCAATGTCATCTTCAATTATTAGAAACTTGGCTAACCAAATGGAAAATAAAAATCAACACGAACAAATCTAAATTTATAGTATTCACTCTAAATAAAAAAGTAATCTCTCCAGTCAATCTCTACAATACTCTTATACCACCTGCAGACCATGTTCGTTATCTGGGACTTTACTTAGACAAACGTCTGACTTGGAACCCCCATACTAGACTCAAACGAACTTCCTTTAACCAACGTTTCAGACTTCTCTGCCGATTTCTTGACAAACGCTCTAAACTGACTCTACAAAATAAAAGACGACTTTATACCGCTCTCCTCGCACCAATTTGGAATTACGGACTGGAACTTTATGGGACTGCAAAGAGAAATAATCTCAACAGACTCCAAACTCTCCAATCCAAGATCCTACGACGTATCGTCGATGCTCCTTTTTACGTCTCAAACAAAACAATCCATACTGACTTGAAGATTCCATTTATTCACACCCTAGCAAAATCCAGATATCTCAAATTCCATGGTAATCTCTCCCTCCATCCTAATCCTCTAGTTCACGCTCTCTCTTCAAATTCACTTCCGGGTAATCCTCCAAGACGACTGAAGCGTCGTTGGCCCCGCGACCTCTTGGGCATCTAATGATAGTTATCATTGGATAACTTATCATTCACACCAATCACGCCTCTTTTATATGTGCATTGATCATTTTTACTTGTTACATGCAAAGCATGTAGTTGTAAAATTCTAAATAAAAAGATAAAAAAAAAAAAAGAAGAAGAATATTTTACTAGAAATACATACTTTTGAGGTATCCTGGTAAAACTGATGTGAAACACGCACACGACTTTCTCTTGCTGCAGTTAATGTCATTGTAATTCGGAAATGTTCTTTAAACTTCAACATATACTCATTTGTCTTAGCATAAATATAAGAGACAAGTAACTACCCAGGCGAGTATTAAATTATAGTCCAGAAGAGTGTCAGATAGGGTGATGGCACCTAGACGGAAATTTGAATTTTCTGTCTGCGCGTTTTCGTTTTTGAGAGATTTTGTTCACGTACAGAGACAAAGACACATACAACTTCCTCCAAGAGAAGAGGAGCGAGACCAATTTCCCTTTTTCGTATTCGGGAAACCTCAAAACATGTATTTCCATTGAAAATTCGAAAATTTGACACGATCTCAATACTTCTTATTACCAGGAGAAAAAAGAAGATAACCTGGACAAAGGGTACAGGAAATTCCTACAAAGTTTAGTGACAAGAAAGCTATGTCATTTCATATTTAATAGACCCATACCTCGGTTTCGCTGTCGATAATCCGTCTCCGGAAGTAATCGGGAAATCAGAAATCGATGAAAACTGCATTATTGATGCAATTATTTCCATATGAATCAATAATGTAAATCCAATTAATTCGTTTTAGACACACCAAAATTTATACCAAAAACATATTTTATAGAAAATAAAAATAATAAGAAATTAATATAAAATAAATGTAAAAAACTAATTTAAAGAATAAATGAACATTTAGGGTGACATTTGTCTTTCTGAAGACTCTTTTTGGCGTATGGAAGATGGCTTGGAGGGGGAAAGGTGCAAATATTATTGTTTGGAAGGGGAATCCCCCTCCATAAGGAACTCCATATTAGCCCCCGCAATCAATGAAAAAACAAAAAAAACAAAAATGTTGGAAAGCAATGAATTTTTTGGATGGACGCGCAGGGCTACTGCTCACACAACCGAGAAACAACACCACACACAGAGCAGGAGAACGCTGGGTGATGTAGGCACGCCGACAAAATCCGAGGCAATCGACGAAAGCCGAGACAAATTTATCACGGAAAAATTCGACGAAAATAGAAACCAACGATAACCGAAGGTCAACGAATTACTGTATTTGCTATGCCGATGATTCCACTAGCAAAATCGACAAAGAATGGTATATTGGGATCATTCAGCTACGCATTTTTTTTTTTTTTGGAATGCGTTTATTAACAGATTTAAATTGGGAGCCATACATTCTTTAAATTGCCTTCAGACTAATTAATTGCTCTTGATTGCTCCATACTGATTTGGAATTTCTTAATGTTTGGCCTCTCAATCTTTAAGAGGAACGCCACAAAGTTCGAACAAGAACATTTATAGAATAGGAGTGTTCCCAGCCTCAGCGAGTAGTACCGGAGTTACTACAATCTGAATGCAATCCTCGCTATAAAAGTAAAAAATACTTGTCAATTCCAAATAAAAAGAACCAAGAAAACTAATGGTCATCAGAGATTTTGTCCCCTTCATAAGATTGCTTCAAATTGTTGGCCAATGTATTGTCTGATATATTATATATTTTTATGTATTTAAAAAAAATATATGATATTTCTGTGCAAAATATATCAATTTTGTTGTTCTACATCCTCTTCTAAATTCAGATAAACACAAAACTCACAAGAATCCTATTAAACGGTAAACAAATTGTTTTTATGGAGAAAATCGCGAAAACTGAAAAAACTATTCAGTAGAAACGCACTTCCGGTTTACTAATTTTCTTGAAACTCAGAATTTTGGCAATCTATTTATTTCTAATTAATTCTGTTTAATCAACTAAGATAGCATTTCAGAGGAAAACATAACCCTCCCCTCCCCCAAACCACCTTTAAATACTTTGCTCGGAGAAATGTTTCAAATAAAAGATGTAGCTCTTTGTATGTGTA
This sequence comes from Triatoma infestans, assembly GCA_011037195.1. NCBI lineage: Eukaryota > Metazoa > Arthropoda > Insecta > Hemiptera > Reduviidae > Triatoma > Triatoma infestans. The sequence goes on from JAAEAF010014894.1 coordinate 102,392, forward strand.
GTTAATATATTATGTTTAAAGAAAATCGTTCGCGTCCTATTTGAGAAAATTGCAAAAAAGTGAACAAAACAATTCAGTAAAGTGGTAGTTCCCCGGTAAAGGAATGTTGACAGATAAGTTACGGTCGGATCACTATGTGATACCTAAACAGAATTCCAAGTTTGAACTTTCTGCGGTTTTTCGTTATTTTTTTTTTTGCGGTTGAGCTATGCTGTTTACATACATACAGACAGACTAGGGGCGGGTGTTGGTGTAGTGGTTACGAGAATGGACTTGTAAGTGGGAGGACCCCTTTTCGAGTCCAGCGTATAACTGCTAAATTTTATATTTGTTTAAAAAATGTTAATAGTAAAGTAGGTGCTTCCGCCCCCGTCCACGACACCTAATTTGGTAGTTGGACGTTAAGCCCGCCTGAAAAAATAGGCTTACTTTACTTTACTTTACATACAGACAGACCATTTTTTCCAAATACAACTTTCACATTCACGAGCCTAGTATTCTAATATTGGAAGTATTGTATTTTCAATTGTCGCTATAGATTGCACTGGAACTACACGTGTTCAAAAGTGGCCTTTAAAAATGGTGTATACAGGGTGACCAGAGTTATAGGCTCCACCCACTTTTTTTTAAACGGCGGGAAATTTCGAAAAAATAGAAAACACGTATTTAATCATTTTTAGTCTAGTTTATTTTCAGTGATTGATCCATTTTTTTATACCCCAATATCCCGAGATACAGCATCCAACTTTTTTTTTTCAAATGGAACATTATATTTTTTGTTGCATATTTTTATAGTAATTGAGTCTCTAAAAAAATAAAATAAAAAAAAAATTTAAAATCGGTTAGGTTTTTCAAAGTTTGGTAATAGTTAAAAATATTAAAAACAAATTCAGTTTAATGTCAAAATTACCCCCTTATTTTTCTTTAAAGAAGCTCTTCAAACTGGGCACCAGCAACGGATAGGCAAGCCAACGCTCTGGACTCCCACTCTCTGTTTGAGCGCACTTAGGTGCACAGTCACCATCTAGGCGGCTAGATTTATTCGACGTTTCCATATCTTCGACTGAAGCCACGGGATTAGGGTTCTGACCCTTTATTTTTTAGACATCCCCACCAAATAGTCCCATTGGGGTTTTAATCCGGAGGGGAGGTGGGCCATTGGAATCGGACCCATGAGTTCCTACACTTTTCGTGAAATTTCTGTTCGCATGTAACGTCGAACACTCTCGCATTATTGCCGGCAACCAGCTTGGTTGAAAATACATTCTACCGACGTTTTAGAGGAACATCTTCAAGCAAAACTGGCAACATGTCTCTTAAAAAAGTTAGATACCTTTCACCAGTTAAGTTCCCTCTGTAGAAGTATGGGCCGATTAGTTGGTTTCCTCAAACTCCACACCAAACATTTGTAGAAAAAACAACCTCATGGCGTGTGGCGAAGGTAACTTGTGGATTTTCTTCTGCCCATATTCTAAAGTTCCAACGATTAAGAAGGCCATTATTGGTAAACTTTGATTCATCAGTCCATAAAATTGTGCATTTTTTGTGGGGATATCTAAAAAATAAAGAGTACAGTAACCTTAATCCCGTGCCTTCAGTCGAAGATCTGGAACGTCGAATAACTCTAGCCTGCCTAGATGTTGACTTTGCCACCTAAGTGCTGCTACAAACAGAGCGTGGGAGTCAGAGCTTTGGCTTGCCTATCCGTTGATAGTGTCCAGTTTGAAGAGCTTCTTTAAAGAAAAAATAAGGTAATTTTGACATTAAACTGAAATTTGTTTTTCATATTTTAAATTACCATAACTTTTGAAAAACCTAACCGATTTTAAATTTTTATTTTTTTATTTTTTTAGAGGCTCAATTACTATAAAAATATGCAAAAAAAAATATAATGTTCCATTTGAAAAAAAAAAGTTGGATGCTGTATCTCGGGATATTGGGGTATAAAAAAATGGATCAATCACTGAAAATAAACTAGACTAAAAATGATTAAATACGTGTTTTCTATTTTTTCGAAATTTCCCGCCGTTTAAAAAAAAAGTGGGTGGAGCATATAACTCTGGTCACCCTGTATATATAATAATTGTATTAAAAGGAGTAAGAGAAAGTTGAGTGAGTATTTCACACCAGATTTTTTTTTTTTTGAGATCTCAATTTTTATTTAAAATTAAAAAGAAAAATCTAAAGACAATCTTTCCTTTTTAATCATTTAACATTCTTCATTATCAGATTTTTATTATCATTTTATTTATTTAATAGTATAGTTTTTCTTTTCTTATTAACACGGGCGTTCGTTTGTATTTAAAACAATAATGGAACTCAGATCTTCAGGGGAATTGAAAAGAAGTCAATTAGTTTTTGTGATTTACTGATTTTTTTTTTTTTTTTATTGTTTTGTTTTTGCAATTTTCTCACAAATGGACTCCGATCATTTGTGTTTCTGTAAGCTCTCATATGCCAACTACCCATAAATTGAGCTGTATAACTTTCATAACTGAGCGTACATTGGGGAAACTCATTTCTCTAAACTTCCATTTTATTATGATATATTGGTTTTCAAACACCTATTCAATCTTCAGTTCCCCATTAAATGGCGTCACAAACATTCTAAATTGGTTGAAATTTGGTTAACCAGACTTGGGAGACTGTTTTCTATTTTCTTTTTGTTTTTATCATCAAATCGGCTTAAAAGATTTTTCTTAAAATTGTTATTCCTCGATAACATATTTATTTATAGTCCAATATTTTTCCTGGAAAATCGATTTAGGGCATGACAATATAGGTCTCTAACTCTAAAGGGTCATTTTAGTACAATGAATGATTTCAACGCGCCTCAAATCTATTTATTTTGGCTTCCAAAAAAAAAAAGAAGCTTCATATACCAGATATATTTTTATGTAGTAAAAAATTAGCATTTTGAAAACCGGTTTTTCCAAACCATTTTTGAAGCATAGAAATTTGTCAAGACCATTTAAACTTTCTACAGGATTAAGAAAGGGATGTTGTGTGGTCTCGTACTCTATTTAGAATATATCTGGACAGGATACTGAAGGAATGGTGCAGAAAGTGAAGAGACATGGGCCTGCCTATTAGTTTAAGAGTATCAGTGTAAATTATTTTTCGCGGACAACCAAGTAATCCAAGATAACCCTTGAAGTTGAAGGATTACTACTTGAACAGGGGAATGAGGGTAAATTACAATACTGAATGTATGGTGGTAGAGGGGAATGGAAGATGAGGATTGGTTTGTTGAGCAAGGCTAGTGTAAAAGAATGAAATACTTGGGTTCACTTTTGGAATTAGCAGGAGTTTTTTTTTTGAAGAAGAAGTACAAAGAAGGAGTGAACAAGACCGCCAAGCAATGAGGATACTTTGCCTAGTTCTATCCAAAGAGAATAAAATTATATAAAGAAAATTATTCCGTCATTGAGGGTATACTCACCTATGGGGTTGAAATATGGACCACTTCTCAAAGAGTCTTCGCGAAGGTGGAAGGTAATAGAGATGAAGTATTGCGTAAGACAGAATGGATAAAATCAGGAAGGAGATAGAAGTTTAGGAAACAATGTAAGAAAGTATTAAAAGAAGGAATTTAGCAAGGTATGGGCATGGAAGAAGAATGCCGAAAGAAAGGTGGCCAGAGAAGGTGAGAAAGTGAGAAACAGGAGAAAATGTAGAACGGCAAGAAGATGGGAGGAGAAGATTAAGGAAATGATGGCTGGTAGGGGTTGAGAGATGGAGATTGGCTGAAAAAGGAATTTTGGAAAGCAAAGAGTTACCTAATGGCAACCCAGCACAGGGAAACGCCAGCAAAAGTAGAAAAAATAAATTGTCAATTAAAACTATGGGAATCGCGGTATCGTGGAAATCGTGGAGTATTTCACACCAGAACTCAAAACATCTATTTCCGGTGAAAATTAATTAATTAGGAAAATTTGACACGATTGCAATACTTGCTTAATATAAAGAGAAAAGTAAAATATCCAAAAAGAGAAAGTAAAAATAAAATTTATAATTATCACATTTTGCTTAAAAAAAGAAATTATGTTTTTTTCATTCACGGCAGACGATCTATTTCAATGAATACATAATATTTGTATAATACTGAATCATAGTTCATTAAAATTAAAATATTTCGTTTAATAAATTATGGTATATAAACAAAAATATTTAAAAAAAAATGAAGAAAAATGAAAGAATTAATTTTTTCAAATACTCTTTATTTATAGAATCAATGTAAGGTTTGTTCTTTCAAGTTGGTTTATGTCGCTTTGTTCTGTGTATTATTTTAGGTTTTATGGTTAAACGGTAACCCCCCTGGAGAAACTTGGAAAACTCAAGGTCTGGACCGTACTAAGGATGTAGAGAAGGAAACTGAAAGTGAAAGAAACACAAAAGTTGTCCGTATACCGTCTCTCAAACAGTAGCAAACATTAGTACAAAATACTTTAATACAAGATAACAGAATTAAGTAATTAATCCTGGCTCCATAATTAATTTAAATTTTCAGAATGATGACAGATTAACAATTAGTTGAATTAATTAAATATTTGATGTTAAAGTCGCGTTACTTTACCATATTTTATCTATTATTTTAGAATGTAATTATGGTATCCAGCCTAACTTAACCTTTCATCGCAAATATATAAAATATGAATGGATAAATTGGAAAAGTTCAAATCCCACAATGAGGATTTCTCATCAAACTACACAATCACTTTCCACTTTTCCTTCTTCCTTCTTTTTCCGGCGAACATCCCCCCCCCATTAATCGAAACATTTTTTCCCTCCATGTATTTCTCTGCAGAGCTCTTTAGGTGGTAGACTGTATCCTGTCATATCCTCTTCCACTAACTTGCTCCATTGCGATTTAGGCTGCCCCATTTCCTTTTTTTTTCTGGCGACCATTTCATGGCATGTTTAGAGAATCTAGATTCATGCATTCTAAATGTATGCCCAAACCATTCCAGCCTTCTTTCCGTTATTCTCTTTAGAATGTCCCTATACACTTCCATCGCCTTTCTCACATCTGTTTCTCGCATTTACGAGCCGATCTTCTTCAAGTCCTTTGTTTTTCTTGGTATCCAGGAGTCGTCCATGTTTCACTATCTTAGATGATTATACATTCAACTTTGGCGTTGTAAATTAACTTTTACGGTAGTAGGTTATTGCTCCACAATATCAGATTAAGCAACCCAATGGCCCTGCGCCCGTCTGCTATCCTTATTTGATCCCCATATAGTTTTAGGGCAGCACCAAATTACTCAATCTCCAGGGGGGATCTAATTGAATAGCCCTCAGCACATTCTAATTTGTAATTAATAAAAGCTAGTATAAAATAAGGAGAATAATGATAACAGGAGAGAAATTAAAAAGGGTAGAACCAACTATGAGCTTGAATAAAACATGTAAACAATTCTTGCAGTGAATATGTGGATTGGTACGCAATCCTGGATAACATCTGGTATTTTATCCGTCATAACATGCATATTTCAATATATTCCTGACCGGTTTTGGACTTTCATACATCTTCAGAGCAAATTCACCAAGTTCGTGTAGTGAGTTCACTTCAACGCAATGTTTCTGTTACATTCGAAAATTGAATCACAAACCCAACAAGTGTAACAGAAGCATTACATTGAAGTGAATTCTCTATACAAACTTGGTGAATGTGCTCTGACAATGGATGAAAATCCAAAACCGGTCAGGAATATAAGAAATATGCATGCTAGGGTGGAAAAAATACCAAATTTTTGCAGTGTTACTGATAGATACTTCCTTCAAACATTTTTTTGGTTAGAGAGTACTCTATCCTGGTTAAATACTTTTTATCGATTCAAATATTTTGAGTGAATATTTCTCTATAATTATACACAATTGCAAAAATGCTTGACTCTTTATTAATCTCTTGAAGTGGTTGGTCCTTGCTTATTATGTGTAAGCTTTCTAAGACATAATAATCAAACCAATCTCAAATTCATTTTGGGGACCTTTTTGGCGAGACAGAGACAACTAAAGTTCAACTCTTTAATCTGAATATAGTCCTGTCTCAATACACTATGCTTAGTATTAGTATACTAATTAGTAAGGGATTAGAACTGCTAAGTACAATCCCTGAATTTTTCTACAACTCCCGTATGCTACCGTTTAACCTATCAATGTCAAAAGTGATTAAATGCACTTAGCACACATTTAATACGTAATTACGTAATACGTAATTTTACCAATATTAAAACTTAGAATAGATATTCTGATATTAAAATTTCAAAAATTTGGCACGGTCTATCTACTAAACTTACTTCGACAGCAGTAAAAGAAAATAAAAAGAAATTAAAATACCTTAAATCTTTGTGAAAATTAATCCAGCAGATATAATATGTGCGTTGATCTCTTTGAATTCGAGAAAATCTAGAAAAATTCAGAAAATCTTTAAATAAAGTCGCATTTCCAGTAAATAGATTTTCATCAAACTAAAATGTATCACCATGGAGCTTCATACTATTTTGATGACAGAACTATCTGCCTTTCATACTATTTTGATTTACTGAACTATCACGCTAGAGTAAAACTTAACATTTGTTCTTCCCCAGAACAGAATTGTTTTGGCACCTAAACGAAAACTATGAAGCTTAGGTTTGTGATTTGTGATATGAAGTTTGTTGTAGTTTGAGATTTTTTTTTTTTTTCATACTCTGTGGATCTCAAAATCTAAATTTCCTGTGAAAATGCGATCTCAAAAATTTGGCACACTCCCATACTTTCATTAACAGCAATAAAAGAAAGTAAAATAGCTTATACCATTAAGAACATGCTTCATGTGAAAAAAATATACAAAAGAATTCGGAAAGGCCAAATGCCAGGCAAAAGGCACAATTTTATGATAAAAGACTTCGAAAATTTATGAACGGATAAATTAAATATCCTGTTAAAACAGACTGGAAAATTCTACTTTTAATGTTCAAGTTTTTGATTTAATCTGGCACTAGTTAGAAGCTCGATGATACATTTCAGTTGTAACCTAGAATATTTCATGATTTCCACTAAATCAAGAGAGTTAATTTATAACTTCTCCAATTTATTTTACGTAGAAGCGAAGCATATTCATGTTTCTGTTTGTATACTTGTTTTAATTTAGTTAAAATATGAAATTAAAAAACCATTTTGTTAGTGCATTGAAGATATATGTGACTTTCTTACTTTAAATTGTGAAAAAAGATCTCTTCACGCGTTAAAACTAAAAATAAATAAATACATCAATTATAAAAATAATTGACCTTATAATAATAACATTAACATAAAGAACACAGGTAGATACAAGTGATTGAAATGAAAATACAGCGAGAATATTTTCAATCTAGTAGATATTTGTAACTATTTATAAAGTGATTTTAAATTCTAACAGTAGATGCCACTAGTATCTTAATTAACCTTCAGTAAGCCCGACATTAGTTTATGTTAAGATCGATTCATCCAGAGTCCAATTAATAAAAAATATCTATATAATTTAATCTTGAATAAATTAATCCTAGAATTCCTTCCAATGCGGGAAAATTGTGTGATAAATGCAATAATAGTTTCAACAATAATTGGTGATAAAAACGCACTTAGGGGCCATTATTTTCTCTTAGTGTTAAGAAGAAGTATTGCATTCGTGAAAAGTTTTCGAAATTGAGTTATCATGTTTTGAGGTTCCCTGAGTACGAAAAAAAAATGCTTAACAATTGTTCTTGTGTGTGTATGTGTTTTTTTTTTTGTAAGTATTTCAGCATAACTCAAAAAGGAAAGATCGCAGAAAGTTCAAACTTGATAATTAGTTTAAGTGCAATTATGGGACTTGACAATAAAGTTTTGATCAAAATCGATCAACCAGAAGTAAGACTTTACTCATTGGAATTTTCAGTTTTTGGGGGGGATTTTATCGAAAACAACTCCAGCGATTTTTTTTTAATCTTGGCATATTACCAATACATATTTTCCAGTTGTCCGCTACTTTCTCCATAAAGACATCAACGAATTTTATAAAACACGTTTTACTAACCCTATCCATTTTTGTTTGAAACTGTTGTTCCGGATAAGCTGATTTGATAGGGACTTACTGAAGACAACAAAATATTTAGTAAAAATAATAAGTTTGAAGAAACTTTGTCAATTATAACTTACTGTAAACTGCAGTAAGAGAAAGTCATGTCAGTGTATTTCAATATTGTATTTATTGAAACAATTTACAGTGTTTGTAAATATTGTATTTACAATAGATTTTTTCAACATCTTATGTTTCTATAAATCCATAATCACATTTACTTCAATCGTTTTATTAGGAAAATTGATTTTTGGGATGATTCTGAAGAGGGAGGAGTGTACTATTTAGTTGTCCTTTAAAATGAAACTTCAGTAAAATATATATGAGTCCACAAGCCATACATTATATCAATTACATTCATGATTTTTCCGGAAAAATATTTTATTATTATTATTATTATTAGTGGGTATCCGAAGGCCCGGGAGGGGGGCTATGGCAGGATGCTTTCATTCCCCTCTCCCATACACACAAAAAGAGCTCCTCCTAAAGAGCCTTCCCCAGCAATATACACATTGCCATACCTTAAGATATCCTTAAATCTCCAACTCCCCCAAGCATTCCCTTAATAATGTTGCTCTCTTAATAATGTGTAACTTTGTATTGGCAAAAAAACGAAGGCACTGGACCTGGGTACACCGTTTCCCTGACCTAAACACACACAATTCTGACACAAAAGACCAGAAGTCCCGCCTATTTTGTGTAAATGATTGGCTACCCAAGTCAATATATCTACCAAAAAAATAAATAAATAAATAAATAAAATATAGATTTATCGTAAACAATTAGCATTCCAAGTTTAAAGAAAATCATTATTGGGATTTTCGCGAAAATTCCCCCAAAACTGAGAAATTTACTGTAAAGTCGCAATTCTGTTAATAGATTTTTTGTTTTTTTAATTTACAATTCTAGCAAATTTCAGTGAGTAATTCCAGTGAGCGCAAAGCCGATTTTTACCCAGCTAACGTGAGAAAAAGTAGGAAGCTAAAGTTAATGCAAAATCTTGATAGCGGAGATAGCTGACTAAACAGCGGCGGAAATCGCGACGTGCTTACAGGCCTCCAATATCAATCGCCCTCTGAAAAGCTTGGCCTTTCGTGGGCTGTTGCGCCGAAGGGTTTTTTTTCCTGTTTGCTATGCTTCCAATGTACATTGATAGTGGAAACCATATAGTATACATACCTAAGTGGCACCAAGAGGAAAGATAACACTGAGGCTCCAAACATCAATCCCCCTCTCCCAATTTTCAAATAGAAGTGTTAAGCAAACTTTAAAGAAAATCGTGGAGCCATTTTTCAAAAAAAAAAAAAAATCACGAAACTAAAGAACAGTGTAAAGTTGCAATTCCGTTGATGCATACATAGTCTTTGATGAATACATAGACTTAAAACCTTTTTTTTTATATTCAATACGTATTTCTTGAAGATAATTCAATTTTGAAAATTTGACAAGAGCAGATGCTTCTTTTTAAAGCAGTAAGGGAAAGTTATACTAGTAATATTCTATTTTACACAACAGGGAGGTGAGACTCCTTTTATCAGCAGAATACCATCCCGTTGAATAGGCCGAGAATATCATCACCTCCTCCTTCTACTTGATTCAGCCTTTAGATACTTTCAATGAATGATTTTTCCCCAAATGAGTCACTCGTGTTAGTCACTCAGAGCGCAGGCATTCTGATTTACTGAACAAATTTTGTGCCAGCTGTTTTTCCCCGAAGAAATTGTAGGCATTGGTAATTAACAGTGGAATTCAAAACATACTATAGACCACAGAATAACTTACTATAAACTAGCCAATAATACGGTTGAATGGGAATTTAGAATCTGCCATAATATTACTTTCAATTACTTTCTTGTTTTAATTAAAAACTAAGCTATGGAGGAATTTATTCAGAATTTTTTTTTTTAAATCATCTTTCAAAAAACATAAGCAGTGTTAATTAGAATTAATTTCAATTGTTAATAAAAATTATAATTTTTCCTATTACAAAAATAAAGTTAGAGTTAGATATTCCATTCTAGATAGAAACGTAACATATTCTAAATTTCATTTTAATGATTGAGAAAATCTATTTTTATAAAAGAATTGCAAATTTAATTGTTTTTCATAATTATTTGAACATAAATATTTACTGCAATTTAGCAGCTTGAGGTAGCCCTCGTTCATCTTATTATAAGGAATAATTATGTATTTTATTACTATATTATCGCTTTTAAGTTCAATAAGAGTTAATACGAAATCTAATAGCAAAGAATTTTAGTTATTTTTAGCTCTTTAAAAAAATATATGTTTTGAAAATCTCGTACAATTTTCTCTTATTGTAATTTTCATAGTTATTATTGAAAAATTTTCTTAAAACCTTTTAATTTTTATTAAATATATGGTTGTCCTCTATATTATATCTATGGAGAATTTAAACTTACTTTTTTTTTTTTAGGAAACTCAGCATCATCCCTTGCCCAAAACAATCTTAAATGAATTTTTGCTGAACAAAGTTTCAAACAAAAGTGACAGGTCATTGTATGTATAGTTAGTATATCAAGTTTAACGAAACCACTTAGTGTCTTCATAGAGAAAATCGTAGAAAGATGAAAAGAAAAAAGAGAAACTGTTCAGTAAAGTCGAACTTCCGATCTACAGATTTTCTTCAAACTCAGAATTTTCGCAATACATTTGATCCTCATCTGGTATTTATCCGTCGTAGCAGGATATATTCTTGTATTGCTGACCAGTTTCGGATTTTCACCCATGCAATCAATCATACAATCAACAAACCAAGTAACGAGTGTTACAGAAACATTGCATTCTTTCTGCACGAAATTGATAAATTTGCTCTGATGTCGGATGAAAATCCGAAACCACTTAGGAATATAAGAAATATGCATGCTACGACAATTGTGGTAAAAACTTTTTATCATTTCTATGAGCACTCTGTTAATATTTCTCTTTCTCAAGGTTTCCTATAAATATGTCCTAGAAACTTTATCAAAATCAAAAGCTAATACTGTCAATCTAAACCTGTCAATGACTAAGGCCAAGACAACGGCAGTGGATAGAGAAAGGTGAGGTCTCTTTTGCAGACCCTCTACACTGTGAGGTAGAAGAGGAATCCGAATAAGTAAGTAAGCATGCTATGACGGATAAAATACCAGATATTATTCAGCATTGCGGACCCATCTACATATTCAACATTTGATTCTAATTAATATAATACATTTAGGTGCCTAACATGTTGATCGCCCTAGCAAGAGCCGAGTAAATTTGCTGCGGGACTGAAAAAAATCTGCAGGAAAAACATAAGAAGAACTGTGTTATGAGAAGAAAAGACAAAGGAACAACGCCAGGAAGCTAGGAACAATGTAAACAGTCTGGAACATATTGCCATAATTGTTCCATTTCACCGGTGCTGTGTTTCAGTTGTTTCAGCGAATACCATGCATGGTAGTATGTCATATATAATAATAATATTTGGATTTTACGTTTATGAATTTTTGTGATTACTACTATTGCTCACCATTGTTAAAATAAACATGAAGTATAGCCTCCTCAATATACCAAACATGAAAATCTCTTTGAAAATTTTAAAAGAGTCTGAGTCATTCTCAGCTCTCAATTGGTGTAGTTGAATAAAAATTCAGTGTGGAATATAAAAAAATTAATAGAAGTTGAAGGAAAATAAAAAAAAATACTAGATTTTATAAATTGCATTAACGAATGAACAGGAAACAAAATCTTTTCAATGCTTTCAAAAAGAACGAATTAAAGTCAGAAACAAATAACAGAATAAACACTGAATTATTGCTATGTATATCATAAAATTCAAATTCACAAGTTAAATGTATAAAAACAACAGAATAAACTCGTTATTACGAGAAATTTAAGTATAGAAATTACTTAAATAAAACAGTGAAAGCATTGCTGAGAAAAAAAAGACGACTACTATATGCGATACCGCATTAAATTATTGATTTTTTTAGTTGCCATTCTGTCAACTTACGTTACTAAACCGTTCTTGCATGCATTCTAGCGGTAAATCTATAGTACTAAAATGTTTTATTTTGTGTGAAATAGTTTTAATCTTTTTTCATTTTTTTTTCAGAATAACGTATTAATTTGTTATTAAAATGTCCAAATTTAATTATTTTGCAAGAATAATTAGAAGTGTTAATCGGTGATTTAGTTTTTATTAATCAAAATTATTTAATTCGAATATAGGATAAACATTTTTCCTTGCAACTTAATTATTGGTTAACCAATGTTGCTGGTATTAAAAATACCTAAGAAAGGAGCTATATTTAAAGGAAAGCTCTATTCATAAAAATGTAAGTGCACAAGTTTCGTTCAAACATTACTGAATGAATGTCTAGTTATAAAAGTGTGCTGTTTATGCTAATAAATAAGATGACATTTCTAAAATGTTTTGTTTTATTTTGTCATTTAATGTGAAATAATTATAAAATACTGTTTCATTACAGAATTTTTATCCTTTTCAAAGATATATAAATGAGGAAAACAGGTTATGTAAGCCGCCCATTTGAATGAAGTAATATTTTCATGGCTGTGTGTTTACTTGATGTAAAGGTTACAATTGCGAAAAGGGTGGGCAAGAAATTAGTTTTAAGTGTTACGTGGAAGACTGATAGCCTTTGTTTTTTGTTTGTTTTGTTTTTAAAATACAAAATTAATGGTTTTAAAAGTGTTAAAAATTTTATTATGGTAAGTATGTTATAAAATCGTTGATAGTTACAAATCACATTGCTGTTACTTACAGTTACTTTATCAGTGCCTATGCTGCAGTGAACCATTACAGTATACAAAGCAGTTATTGATAGTAATTGAAAGAGGTTTCTTTTTTTGCTTTTATTTGTGTTTATGTTGTTGATGCCTGTGCCGTTAATTAAAACTTTTTCTGATGGATTTTCTGTTGCAGTTATTCCAGAGCGTGTCTTAAAGTAAATAGAGCCAAGTTTAACAATGGTCAGTGAATTAAATGCATTTTTCAGATGCCAAAGAACTGTAAAGAGATTTTGTTTTGTGATAAAGTAAAAGACCATGGAGGTTCATGACACTAACGTGGAAGTTCTATACGATTTTGAATATTCTACTAAAGAAGGGCAAAAAGTTTCAATCAGAGAAGGTGAAAAGTTGCTTCTTTTGAAAAAAACAAATGAAGACTGGTGGCAAGTTATTAGAAGCAATGGTAGGCGACCTTTTTATGTCCCTTCAACGTATGTACGTGAGCTCGGCGAAGGAAGAGAATCGTTGGTGCTGGAATGTAGAGGTGATTCACCACCTAAGAACTTTACCGTCAGTGTGAATGTAAAACAACCTGAACAGAAATTTGCAAAAACAAAAGTAATGATTAATTGTGATGAGTTATCTAGTGCAGATAAGTTATCAGCTAGATATGGCCGAATACCTGTTGTGCAGACGCAGTTTACAACCGATATGGCGAAGAAGAAAGATGATACCATTGCTGAGGCTAATATTCTTGATGATAACCTTTCTTCTTCCCTAGCTGAGTTAGCCAAAGAAATTGAATTTAGACCTCGGCAGAAAAGTAACAAACTTAAATATGTAGGAAGTTTCAAATTAGGAACTGAAGAAAGAAGGCAGCTTTCAAGATCCTTTTCAAATTCAACACCCGATTTAACAGCAATTGACAATGATACAAAAGAATCTAACCATACAAAAAGTGTGGAACAATTACCAGATTTGGAAAACAATATTACTAAACTAAAGAATATACAAGAAGTAACTGAAAAACTTGAAAGAAATATGGCCCGATTTCTTCGTTCGTATGGTGAAAATAATAATCTTAAAGATAGTTCAGATTCAGTAGGAAGCGGTGGAATAGACAGCACTATTGGGGCTTCCAGTTCTGAGAGTATAGACAAATCTAAAGTGCCTCTGCCCAAACCTCGCAGAACGAAACCTGTAATTGTAAGTATTAATATTTTCAATAATTTCTTTTAACAGTAATTCTTTTGAATTATTTTATTTTTACTGAAAAAATATATTAAGACTTGATCATTCCGGTATATATCCTATTGCATAACTTTCTTATCATATCTATCCTTGCTGATAAAGAATAAACTTAACTAACATTGTCGAGATTGTTGTGTTTGTTCAAAATAGAAAATATTTTTAAATGATTTTTATTTTGTTTTAATTTTTTTTTTTTTATAATGTAATATGCACATCGAATATTTTAGATGAACATTGATTGATAAATAATGATGGTGAATCCATTAAGTAATTTACAGCAATCAAGCTACTTGCACTGTATAGTGCAACCTTTCCCTTTACTTCATATTTCTCTATTCATTCCAGTTTTTATGATTATTAAAATTAAATCTACAGTCTTTTATCTTTGACATTTCTTCTTACGATTTTATTAGGATAATAATTTATTCTTTTTATCAAGATTGTCAACTTCATCTAAAAGTTGATAATTACAGTGTTTATTAATTGTAAACTTTTAGACAATCAACGCTTTCCAATTTTCTCTTAGAAAATAAGTTTTCTAAACCTTTATTTATGTTTTTGTGTAATATTATATTCACCAATATAAATTTCCAGTTAACTATTAATATAGTAAACAATATTCCTATAACTGTTCAACCAATCAAAACATAATGAAAATTGATAGATCAATCTTTCTATAAATTACCATATTTATCCTTATTACTTACTTACTATATTCTGAAACTATCATTTATTTACTTTATAAAAGAAAGTGATAGAATTGCATATAATTATTATATAGAATATATCTGAATATTGAATTTAGTTTGCAAGGTTAATACAGTCCAGTTATTCTGACCCCCTACCCTACTGTTTCTTTAACCATGACTGTTACTTCTTCACAAATTAAGATCGGATGAATTGAAAACATAACTATTAAACCATATTAATTCTAATTTAACAGATTTTGTTTGTTTGTTAACTACTTAAAAAAAAAGAAGAGTAAATCAGTTAATGTTTAGATGGCTAATAGGTCATAGCTTGCGAGTTTTTATATAGATAAAAAAAATATATACATCTCGTTTAATTCAATCATTAAGTAAATAAAAAATTTCCTATTTTAGTATTCATATCAAAAATTATATAATTACCTAATCAAAAGTTATTTTAAATCATAATGTTTAATCATAACCAATATTATGGTTTTAAAATTTATTTGGGTGTGTTTCATTTAATTTCCATTTATTTATTATTTTTTTAATAACATTGTTAGTTAATTTCCTGTTCACCTTGAGTGTTTATTTAAACGTTACAGTATTTGGTTATTGCCATCGATAGGTATTTTGTGATATATTACCTGAATGTTGATTTTTATTTAAAATTAAAATTTCATACTTGGAATGAAAAGAATTTCTTCGATTTTTTTAGTGATTTTTTTTCCGGGCACAAATTAATTCTTAATGAGAACTTTAACTCACTTTGCCCCTATATTAATCTTAAAATAATGTCAAATTTAAATTTAAATTATTTTTAATTCTGATTCTTTCACGTACTTTTAATTCTACTAATTTTATTTTAAGTTAAAAATTATAGTAGTAAATGATTGCTAATTTCATTAGGATTGAATCTAATTAAAACTATTTAGGAACTGTAACATTAAAAAATTGGAGATTTATTTAGAAACACATTATACAAATATATACATTTAAAGGCAGTGTTTGGAAAAGCCATTATTAGTGATATTCAAAAATAAGAAATGTCAGAAATTACATGGCAAGTGACCGTAAATTGTATGTGTTTAACAGTTAAATGTCACATACAACCCCTCTTCATAACTGGTTATTTAGAAATTATTATTTTTAGTCAATAATCAGTTCTTTTTTTTGTTTGTGTATATAGAAATGAATGGTCATTCATGAATTTTTCTAACAATTAAACTAATAACTGAAGAAGTTAATGTTTTTCCAACTTATTAACTGTGCTGTTAAGCAGAAAATAGAACTGTTTGAAACTATTTGATATAATGCACTTTTCTTACAATTCTTTTTTCTACAAAATCGTATTTACAGCATTTTCATCAAATTAAGCCATTTTATTGTATAATATACTAGCTTATTTTTATCTAAAAATATCTGGCCATTTCTCTCATTAATCCTTTTTTGAATCAACTTACTATGAACCGTTTTCCAGAATTTAAATTTCCTCTAAACTATTGAATTTTTAAAACAAGCTAAATGTTGGTTGGCCCCAGCCAACCGCAATAGAGGCCAAACTTAACTATTATTTATGTACTCGCTTCGGCGGTAAATATACTAAAATTGGTTATTATATGCGGCTATGGTATGGTGGCGTCGCATTGAGACACGATCCCCTAGATAGCTGCTGGAAGATATCCAACGCTTGGCTTATCTGGCGGTGACTGGTGCGTTTCGCATCTATGGAGACTTTGTTGGGAATTCCACCTCTTTTTGTGGAGGAGAAAGACCAGGCAATGAAAGCCTGTTGTAGAATTAAACAGGCAGGTTTCTGGCAGGGTAAGCGATATAGTCATTCTACCATTTATCGCGAGATGCTTTTAAGGGTTCCCCTTACAGGTTTCCCTTCTGATAGGGTGATGAAAACTTTTGTCTTTGATCACTCCTACAGAGCTAGGTTACCTTCTAGGGAAGATTGGTTAACCTTGGGTCCGTCTGGTGTGATTCCTGAGAATTATCTCCGGTGCTACACGGACGGTTCCAGGATGGATGGTAGGTCTGGGGCTGCCGTCTATTTTGAGACGGGAGACCATTTGGTAGTGCCTATTGGTGAGTGGGCCACTGTTTTCCAGGCTGAGGTATATGCAATTCTTTATTGTCTTTGATGGGAGGGTGAGTAACACTAATTTAAAGTGTGTTTGTATCTGCTCGGCCAGCCAAGCTGCGTTGAAGGCGCTTAGTTCATGTGTCTTCACTTCCAGATTGGTGTTGAAATGTTCTAAAAGTCTGGAAGAGCTTTCTTCCTAAAGGATGTGCTTCTGGTCTAGATCCCGGTCACATGGGAATTTTATGGAATGAGGAGATGGATAGGCGCCTCTTTCCCTTTCATTGGTCCCGAGCCTGCTGTTGATGTGTCTTCTAGCACACGTGTTCAGGCTTCCAGACATGAATGACCTCGCAGCACTCATCCTTATGTATGTTGGCAGTCTAAGATGGTCATTGGGGGTCCGGACGGAGCTTTGAGTGGGGGGGGGATCCTGTGTCTTTCACGGACCTCTCTCAGGCATCTGGTTGGCTTCCTCATTGGGCATTGTGGCTTAAGGATACATCTCTATACAGTGGGGCTCATGCCTGACCCCTTTTGTAGAGTCTGTGAGACGAAGGAGGAAACACCCATGCATCTAATGACGGATTGTTTGGGCTGTGAAGAGATTAGGTTTAGGACTTTTGGCCGGAATAGGATATCGGTAGAGGATCTTAAGCTATGTCTTTTTTAAGGTTTTGGTCCGATTTTTTCGGTCCGTGGTAAAACTTAGATGGGTAAAACCTGGGCCTGGACTTTTGTTCAAGACCCAGTAGTTGTTATTCTTTAGGGATAGCTATATGGGCCCAGGGAGGCTTTGGATAGCGTAGGGTTTCGCCCTCCCCTTTCTTGACTAATAATAATAATAAGACTAATAATAATAATTATTATTATTATTTATATTGCTATTGAATTTTTATTTTATATGATGTGAACCGCATTGCACACAAATTAAATATTTTTTGGCACCTTTTATTATCTTACTTTCATATTTTGGACAAAGTCCTTTGAATTTATTTTATTTTTTTTAAACTATCTTTTGTTTATTTTAGATCATTTGATTCTCTTTTTACTAATTTATTACTCTTCATAGCTCTATTTGGAACATTTTAAATATACACTCGGCCACAAAAAAATGGGACACTTATATTTTCCTATATAAAAACACAATAACTCTGTACTTTGTACTAGCTTTAAAAACTATGTTGAGAATAAAAATTGAAAACAGTAGAAATTCATTTAATTTGACTTTCTGGTCTGCGGCAGACATCGTAAGTGTTGATTTTTTTTAAATTCCACTTTATTTTTAATATTATCGTTAAAATATTTTATTTGCTTAACTTTATTAAAAGCAAAATGGTCATCTGTTTTGAAGATACCGATCTTGCGGAGGAACGATATGTGGCGGAACGTTTAACTCTGTCACTTTCTGCGGTTCATCGAGTAATCGAGATTTTAAGGGAACTGGGGAATACGGTCGGAGAACCGGAAGTAGTAGTAGAAGCTCCACAACAGATCGGGACGACCATTTTATTTGCTCTTTGCATTTTCTTGTTTCTACGGTTCTCGGTAAGGTTTTCATACAACTAAAGAGCTTAGGGATAACTTATAATT
Organism: Triatoma infestans; assembly: GCA_011037195.1. Classification (NCBI taxonomy): domain Eukaryota; kingdom Metazoa; phylum Arthropoda; class Insecta; order Hemiptera; family Reduviidae; genus Triatoma; species Triatoma infestans. The sequence goes on from JAAEAF010014894.1 coordinate 120,831, forward strand.
TTGGGGAGTCACCGTGAGTTCAGAAACTGTTTGAAGACAATTGTGAGAAATAGGTCTGATGGCTTGGAGACGTGCATCAAGGCCAGTATTAACCAGGAATCATCGTGTATGCAGGTTAGCTTTTGCCAATCGGCATCTCCATTTAACTGTAGAGCAATAGGGGCTGTTTTCTTCACAGACTAATCGCGATTTGGTCTGTATTCTTCAGAAGGTTGAATGGTGAAGTAGCCTTGGGAAGCGCTTCATTAATTTACTATTAGTGGAAGTGCTCTTTTCAACGACTGTCAATGATGGTGTGGGGTGGTATACGTTTAGAGGCCCGCACCGAGTTAATTGTTGTTAAAAATGGGGCAATGACTACTGCTAGTTATGTTAAAGAAGTTCTTCTAGAGCAGTTGTTTGCTCCATTTATCGGGGACAGCTTATGGTAATGCATGATAACACGAGACCATACACAGCTAAAGTTATCACCCGCTTCTTGGAGGAAGTCGGTACTATGATCGATTTGCCTGTACGTTCTCCGGACATGATCCTATAGAACATCTATGGGACATTCTCAAGAGGAGTGTTGGAGCTTGTGATCAGCTTCCACTATTCTGCAATAGCAATTGCCCAGAATGGGACGTCATTTAACAACAGACTATTCAAAACCTTATTGAATCGATGCCCCGACGTATCAGGGCCCTTAGTATTGCCCGAGGAGGAAATACCAAATATTAGTAGGTGAGAAAAATTAAAAAAGTTACCAAATTTTGTAAAAAAAAAATTATTAATTTTTTCGTTTTGTTTTTTTTTTTCCATTTTTATTCATTTATTTATTTATTTTTACATCAATCTAAGACACGAATTGGTGTAAATTAACTCGATATTATTCACTAGCGAATCATATTAAAATAGATTGTTCAATAAATGTTAGTTATTAACGAAAAAACTAAGTGCCCAGATACTTAGGGGAGAAGGATTAAGTACCTTTTTTGAATCATTGTTATTTATTTATTTTGAATCTGTTTTTTAAGTTATTAAATCTTTTTTTAACCATCTATCTCATTTTCCAACCTTTTGAACCTTGTTTCAAACATTTTTCTTTCAAGTTTCAGTTCTTATCTTATCATACGCCTGATTGGTTTTCTTCTTCTTTTCCATAACTCTTGTGCATTCAGAGTCGGGTATTAGATTTCTTAGGCCTTTTTCCTGCGGATGTAATTTTCTTTATTTTGGGTCATTCTTCTTGAGATGACCTATCTTTTGTGGCAATCGGTCGATATAGCCCAAATAGCTCATTCTCGATCTGCTCTTAGTCTGCGGCCTTAAAAGTTGACCTCCATCAAGCATCTAATCGTTTCATCTTCTCTTCCTCAGAAAACGCGAGCAGACCACTTCAACCACTGATTTTAATTTCCTTAGGGTTAAATTTTATTCATTCAAATATGGCCGATAGTGCGATGTTCTTTCAAGAGTTTTGCTTAGATATCTAGTTAGTTACATTAATAATTATGGATTGAGGAGATCATCTCATCTGTTAAGTGGCTGCCATTTTTTTTTTAAATTAGAAGAAGAAACGTTCTTCTATTTTATGATGGATTTGTTTGGATGGTGAAGAGATCAGATATACGATTTTCATTCGGAGTATTGCAAGAGGCTGGCTGGGCTGATGCCTCGGATTATTATTCCAGTGGGGCATGATTGATAGTGGAGTAGATCTGGGTTTTGCTGCTTTTAATCAAGTTCTGACTGTTTTACTTCTTTAGGAGAGAGTTGGTCTTGTGAAGAGTAAAATCTCTAAAAACGTTCTTACAGATATTTTATTGCAAATCTCTCGAGTGGTGCCTTGCTTTATAGATAACTTCTTCTTCTATTTAATTAATAAGAAGCAGAATATATTAATTGTTTGTTTTTTTATTTTTCTTGTGGTACAGCAACAAAGTGAAGAAGTAATTTATGCAAATTGCCTCGAATTGGCTAGAGAAGCTGCGGTACGATGGAGTCATCGTAATCCCAGTGTAGTGCCTTCCGGTAATACTGATAGTGAACCACCTACAACACCTCCTGTTGATCTTCCTACTGGCTGGAGTACTCATGTGGATACGGAAACACAACTTACATCATATGTACATTCCGCCACTGGAGATCGGGTATGTAACTTATTATTATTATATGCCACTGGAGACCGGATTTGTAACTTGTTATTAGCTTAAACTGTTCCTCGTAATCCACTTTCTTTATTCTAGGCATATCAAATATATATATATGTATATATCTTCTTAGGATTTTCCTTTTCATTTCTACAGTTGAAGCGTATTTGAGCTAAGACACTATTTCCATGGCTCACTGTATGCCTTTAATGTTACATTGATTAGGGAGGGTAATTCTTATACAAATTGCACAGTTTGAATTGGGATCATGTCAAATTTTGAAAATTTTGGATTGAGCTTTCACCAGAAATACTTTTTGAGGCCGCCTGATTCAGCAAAAAAATGTTTATTAGAAATTGGTTTGTGTGTACGTGGTCAGCAAAGAGTTTAAAATCACAGAAAGCTGAACTTGATATTTCATTCAAATGCTACCCAGGAAAGTAGTTTGGAGTGTGATTTACTTTAAAAAAGCTCAAACGCTTTCTTAAAAATTTGTGTACATAACGCATGCATTGTAAAGAAATCTAATATATATGTAAAAATAAACAAATTACTGAAAGTAACTCTCTGTATATTCTTTTAACTGCTTTCTTATTCATTCCAACATCTTATGTTTTATTATTATCCATAATAAATCATTATCACACGCTTTATCATAAAGCCAAATGATAATGCATATATGCTCTATCCTACATTCCCCTTTTTTCGAAATCTAGCCTTGCTAAGGGTTTTTAGCCTCTCATATTGGGTGTGGTATTCTCAGAGGATGAGGGACCATTGTCTTCTCGACCAAGTTGCCTGAATTTTTTTTCGCCCATCAGTTGCTGTCTTAGTTCTTCCCTCTTTAGAGCAGGTGATTTCTTTATCATCATGCTAAAAACTTCCTTTGAGAGCGCATTATCTCTTGTGCCGCTAACTAATTTTAATAAAACCATGCTATCAACAAAACCTTCCCACTCAAAGGATTCACATATCCATTCACATCTTTCAATCATTTATATAAACCTGTAATAAAGGAACCAATGGATTCTTCCTCTCTTTTTATTATAATTTTATTTCAAAATATTCCTGTAGTTTCTCTTTAATAGTTTTATAAATATGTACTCACATTTTTCTGGCACGCCCAGTTATTCAACAACTCATCCAAACAGAACAAAAAGCATGTTTACCTGTTCTGTTTCAGTTCTATCTACCAGACCTGTTGCCAGATGAAACCGTTCATACTTTTTTGATTCACTTGTCCATTCTTCTGGGGGTAATAAATGTTGAACTTTTCAGATGGTGGTAGTTGATAGCTGGTAAGTTTTGTCTGGCTTAATTTCAGACTGGCTACGAACTAATTATCACTGATAATTGTTCCTATGTTAATTCAACCGTCATAGTTTATCCCATCGTTGCCACAACGTAAAGAAATCTAATAATTAAGTAAAAATAGACAAATTATTGAATGTAATACTCTATATATTCCTTCAACTATTTTCTTATTCATCCTAACTCCTTATGTTTTGTAATTATCAATCATAACCCATATCCCTATCATGTGCCCTATCATAATGCCATATGATAATGGATGTGTTTTATCCTACAAGCATTTATCCCTACCACATTTACTCGAAACATTTAATATCTTAGCCTAAAATTATCAAGCTGATTAGAAAATATGTAAATTTTAGAATTACCAACGTGTTTTAAAATAGCAATGGCCTTTGCAATCAGCCATTTTTACATTCTTTTACTACTAGTAAGAGGAAGTATTGCGATCGTGGCAGGTTTTCGAAATTGGGTTTTCACTGGAAATACATTCTTCCAAACTACCACTTCAATGGCATACACATTGGAAGCATTGCTAGAATTGCAAATTTGAAGAAAATCAGTTTACGAGAAGTACGATATTATAGAATAGGTTTTGAGTTTATTGAAATTTTTTCGAGAACGGTTACAATGATTTTCTTTAAACTTGGAGTGCTTGCTGCATAGATAGAAACATATCACTTTTATTTGAAACATTTTTCTGCAAAAATAGTTTTGGATAGTTGTGCGGAATTTGTGACGTTTATTTCAAATTATTTAGTTGGTTCAGTGTTTTTTAAGCGCTGCCTCAGAGCCACAATATAATCTCCGCTTCTCTAACTACCAGGATTAGTAGGTAGGTACTTATCCCTTACCACCTCTGTATATACGAGTATGTTAGGACAAATATGTAAAATTTTAGTTTATAGAAATTTGTCATTTTATTATATATAATTGTATTAAAAGTAGTACATACAATAAGGTCGTGGAAGTGTTTTACACCAGATTATCTTTTTTTCGTTTATCCTTAACTGATGTAGAAGGAATATTGCGAACATATCAAACTGGAAATTGAGTTTTCACCGAAACTACATGAAAATAAACAACTGGTTTATACCCTGAGTAATAAAAAAATTGGTTTTAGTGGAATTAGAATTAGAATGATGCAGGGGGTGACTCAAACCCAGGCACTGCAGCCTCTCATTGAGGCTTATTGTGCCAATCCCTCGAAACCTAGTAGAGGAAGCCCCCCTCTTCATGAGGTCCAGAACTTTCCCCACCAGTCCTTCTTGAAGTACGATTTCCTCGGTCTCAACGTGCCGAATATCTCGTACCGCAATCTGGCGATTGCAACGCAATCATACAGCAGGTGAGAGGCCGTCTTCTCCTCCTCTTGACACAGTCTCCACAAGGGCCCTGAATCCACCAATCCCACCTTGTGCAGATGTTTCTTGTATCTACCATGCCCAGTAAACAGGCCCGTTATCAGAGAAATCTGATACCTGCTTAGTACCAGGGTGTCCCTGGTTCTTCTTCTACACAGCTCTGGCATGACCATTATGCCGTGTTTTGCCCCAGTCTTAGCCTCCAGTGACGATTATGCTCTCTCCGAGTCGCCTTTGCCATACTTTTGGCTATTCCCAGAACAGGTTCCGGCCCACAGAAGGGAGTATTCGCTCCATCCCTGGCCAGTTGGTCGGCTATTTCGTTACCCTGGTTTTAGTAAATGGTCTTACTCTAGAATTCCAAATTTGAAGACAATTTACTATTTTTGGAAATGCTAAATTAATCGAATAGGTTTCAAAATTTATTTTTTTGTAATTTTCTCAAATAAATACAAAATGATAAATTTCTTATTAAAGTTGAAATACTTACCGCACTGATGTAGACGTTTACATTTATTTTTTGAAACTTTTTTTCCGGCAAAATGAATGTTAGGAGAATCCTACGCGACAGGTAAATTATGATTAAATTTAAGCATAAATTTAGTTACATTTAGATAAACAAGTATAATCCTTGAAATACACTTGAGTTTCCGGGTTGAGACCACGTCAGTGGTTTGCTGAAAGAAACTGACGTTTCACCCATGTTGCAAATGAGCCTCTTCAGAGTTGTTATACCTTGAAAGCCAATAAAGTGTAACGACCCTGAAGCAATTTGGGCGAAACGTCGATTTGTAGCAAACACTGACGCGGTCTCAACCCAGAAACTCAAAAGTGTTTTTTTATGAAAATGACGTGGAAACCTAAAAAAAAAAGATCAAGTATAATCCTTGCTACATTTATTTATATGTAACCGTAAATCCAGTTAAACATATAATAACTATTGCAAATTCAAAGAAAGTCCTGTTATTTTAATTATAAAAATTTATATATATGAATTAAAAGCCTTTTTTAACATTAGTTAGTTTCCATCTATCTAAAATTAGGAACAATTAAATACTTTTATTTTTTTAAAGTTGATGAAAATTTGTTTGAAATTGTGAAACTAAAGTACGAGAAAGGTTAATTTCTTCACAGCTGATAAAAAAAAAAAAAAAAAAGAACTTGTACTTTTTAAATTTAATTCATTTTTATTTTTTGTTTTGTTTGTAGTTTATTCTTAAATACATATAAAGTTATATAACTACATGTTTATTTTTAGACTTTTTTTTTATTTTTAATATAATGTATTAGTCACTTTTCTAACATCGTCATGGTAACGGATTAAATAAAGTAGTTTTACTTGTTCGGTTGAAAAAAAAAAATCTAGTTCCATTGTTACAACTATTTTTTTTTTTATTTCCACGATTTAATGGCGAAACTGTATTTATAATTATTTAAATGAAGTAGATAAAAATTAATAATAAATATTTTAAAGTTCGGATGTGAATGTTAGGAAATAATAATAAATGGAATAAAATAAAAAACAAAAAAACAGAAGATATGTGTGATGGTTATCTATATACAAGGCAGGAAATATTTAATTTAGAGACACCATTAATTGGTTCAGTTAATTAAGAAGACATTACTATAGTTAGTAAACAAGTTTAATATAGCTGAAACTTTTATAATTATTATTTTTTATTTATTTATATATATTATAAATATATAAACATGCTTTTATGCTTTTAGAAGATTGATCAGTAGTGTATTATGTAAAAATAAAATAAATTAAAAAAAAAAACTACATTGATCAGTTATGTCAACAGTCTTTCAAATACATTACACACATGCTAGTAATTTTTTTTTAATAAAAAAGACTGTTGACTCATAGTTGTATCAGTGGGAGCTGTGTTTAAGCTTTCCGATCTCTTTAATTTTGCTTCATTTAAAACTAGCTGTTGGTTTTTTTTTTTTTTTTTTTTTTTTTTTTTTTATTTACTTCCTCAGTGTTTTTTTTTAATAAGGTACTTATAATAATATTAATAGTATCTTATTTATTTAAAAAAATTTCTTTTGATAATTTATTATTACTTGAATAACTAGGAAATTCTTTTTTTATTAAAAAACATTGTAGTAGATAATTTATCGCTTGTTTTCCTACTTAAGAATGTTTTGCCTTACAAAATATAACCTAATATTCATTTAAAAAAAAAAATAATGAATTTTTTATATTAAAACATTTTAGTGACTTTTTTCACTTTATTTAGCAGATTTTATATATTTATTTTTTTTTTTTGATGATAACTCAATTTCGAAAATTCGAGAGATTCGCAATACTTGCTTTTTACAGCATTAGAGAAAGTAAATATTTCTCGGATACTTTGCAAAGAATTCGTAAGTTACGATATCGATACCTGGTTTTATAATTTTTAGATTTTTATAACCTAAGTTTATATAATATCAATTGGAAGTGCGACCGGTGTTAATCTACAGAGTACGTTTTTGGAATTTTATGATTTTTTTCTCGAAAAGGGCTACAACGACTTTCTTTAAACTTAAAATACTTACTGCACTGATAAATTGTATCCCTTTTATTTCAAACATTTTTTTCATTTGGCACCATATTGTGTAATGGTGAAAAGTTCTAATTCAATGTTTATTTTTAATAAGTGTGCTTAGATTATATTAATGGATTAAGTATTGCGGTTTTAGTTGTAATAAAAATTATGTTCTTTAATCATTGTGAGAGGGGGACGGCCGTTGTTTATCTGGCAGTTATCCTTTCCAATCCTCTATAAGAGATTAAATCAGGGTCCATCTCTATTATCAAAGCTTATTACCTGTTTAGTCCCCCCTCAAAAATGATACAACCAAATATTAATAATTTTACCCTTAAACTCCAGAGCCACTGTAATGTTTTCTGTCAAAGATTTCAATCGAATCAGGTGTGAATTACAATGTTAGTACACTATTGTGTAGTATTATGTTTTTAATAAGCATATGTAATTGAAATCTATCAGCTGGTACAAAACAATGTAGTGGTTATAACAGTTTTGGATCAGAACTTCCAACTTAAACTATGAACTTTCATAATAATATGGATCATTAATCATTCAAAGTTTCAAAAAATGAAATAAACTAATAAAATATTTTCTTTAATAAAATCTGGTTGAAAAATTCACTTGAAATTTTTACATATGTTTAGTTTGGCCTGATCATTATTAGAAAAATAGGTGAATAGGAATTATAGTTGTGTTTAGAAATGTTTTGCCTGAATGTGATTATTTGGTATGATAGCGCCTCCATAATCCCTATAAAATCACATTTTCCAGAAAAATGTCTCCAGTGAAAGTTACAAATAAATTCTATGCATGATGCAACTGTCTATAAGGACAGACCGTTTGAATTTTTTATTTAAATTATACTTTTAACCCTTCTGAATGTACCATGTGCATGTTTTGTGTCATTGATTTCATATAAACAAATTTCATTCATTTCTTAAACTGAATACAAATTATGATTAAAAAATAAGCAATAATGAATAATTGAAGCAATAACATTGAACATTGATGACTTGTCTCCATTAATAAATTGTGAATGAATAATAATAAAAAAAAAAAAAATGAATAAAATTTTATTACAATAATTTATTTAATAAAAATTCATTCTAATAATGTCCAACACTGCTTTATGGTCACATTCAAGCAAATTTTATGCCCTAAAAAGTAATAATTATGATCCCATCACCTGTATTTTTTTACTTTTTTTGTATAGTGCTAGAATATTTTTACTTTTTCTTACTCTTAATTGAAATTAAGTATTTACCGGAAATACATGTTTTGTGAAACTCTGAGTAGAAAAAAAAAATATTTTTAGCGAAATGCGTGTATGTGGTATGTTAACAAAATATCTCAAAAACGAAACATCGCAGGAACTTGGTATTCCGTTCAGGTACAATACTGCATCTGACGCGAAGGTATCGGACAAAATCCATACCCGGAAGAGCGACTTTACTGAATGTTTTTGTCTAGTTTTCCGCGATTTTCTTTAAACTTCTTATAACATATACATATATATAAATACCTATCACTTTTATTTTGTTGGTGTTTGGGGGGGGGGAAGCCTTTTAGTTTCGTTTGAATTTAAACTACATGGTCTTGATATAGAGGGCGCCCACAATGTCCATTCAGTTATAAATATGTATTATCTCTACACCTTTTTTTTTTTTTTTAAGGCCAATCTAACTAAACGTTTATAAACACTGCCATTATAAATAAAACTTTTGTTTAATTAAATTATATTAATTGGAGAAAGAAAAAGGCGTGTGTGTATTTCACAATAGAAAATTTTTTTGTGTTGCCAGTTTCCTTAAGGAGTAATTCTTTTAAAATTAATAACATGATAACTTCCTTTCTAATTATGATTCATTTATTATTTTTTTTCTCTCTCTTTAAAAATAGAGAAGAGAAAATAAGTTAACATTTAATGAAGGTAAAATAAAAGTGGGGGAAGGTGAGCATAATAGGTCTTCCAGTGACAAACAGTACTAAAATTTAGACCAGATGTCAACTCCAATTGACCTTAAAAAAATATAGAGCCATGCATGCATATAATATGTTTTTTTTTTTTTTTATTTCTTTGCATTTAATGTAAAGAAGAATGTTTAAAAGTGGTGGGAGTCCTCATTTCACTTTCATATCAGAAAGGAAGTAGAGTTATACAAGTGTTTATATCAGTGACCACTAAAACAATTATGAATCATGGCTATGTCTGGAGATATTATATGGGAGTGTAATCCAGTCTACCGGTGTACATTTGTTGAGAAACCCGGATTATTCAAAGCTTTATGCGAGGATGCTTTACGTTTAGCTGGCCAATTAAATATCGAATCACGTATGTCAATGTTTGACGTCAATAATAGTTTTATATACAATACACATAATGAAGAAATATTTATTGATAGAAGATCAATTGAATGTGATAGTAGTGGTGATATGTTTTTAAATTTATTACAATATAATTTTGAAGAATTAGCTAAACAATTGGAAGCACTTGATAGACCACATGTATATATTTTAAAAGAATTTTTAGAATCTTGTTCAGATTTAGATAAAATGATTTGCGATGATCTAAGTGAAATATCTAGTGTTGATAACAATCCGGGAACAACGCATGGTACTTGGATATCCACGACTAGCCTTATATCTGATACAATTGTTGAAGTTACCACAGAAGATGAAGAAGAAACCGAAGAAGATCTGGGTGAAAATGATGAAATTAAAGATAATATTAGTGAATCTAGTGATATTGTGCAGTGGAAAAAAGATCTATATATGTCAGCATTTGATGAAACTGATTTTCATATTATACTTTATAATGACGAAGATCCAGAGGTAAGATTAAGTTCTGTCAGTTAATTTTGAAGAAATCTATGTAGGTTCATTAAATGTTTGCATATCATTTACTCTTACGGCCGGAAATGTTTTGAAGCCGACTTGTAAAAGAAAAGAAATGTTTCTTAGAAATTGGAATCCCTCTCTCACTTCTTCTCTCTTGTTTATTTGTGAATAAATTTCTCAAAAAAGGAAAACTCTCGAGTCTGGATATCCGTTCAAGTACGACTGTTGGATCCGACACCAAAGTACGATCAAACTCCGACGAATCGGAATGCAACTTCAATAAATCTTCTTATTTTGTTTTTAATTTTACACCACTTTTTCGAAAATTGCTGCAAGTATATTGTTTTAATGGAGTGTATAAAAAAATGACCATTACCTTTATTACCTTTTATGAATTTCTTATTAATGATCAAAATATCATATTTTTTTGTAAGCCATCTTTCTGGCAGCTTTTGGATCCCTCGCTGAAATCCATTCCTTGGGTTTAGAGTCAAAAAAACTCATGCATTCCATTATCAACTTCGGTGAAGTTATTAAATTTTCTCCCTCACAGAAAGCATCCCACGGACAGAAACAAATGGCAGACGGATGGAGCTATGTCTCGACCATAGGGTGGGTGAAAGTAGTTCACTACCATCATGTTTTCAATTTTTTCGTTAGTTTAACGAAATTGCTGCAATAAAACTTGTTTGTGATTGACCAAAGCTCAATGGGCCATTTTTTAATACATTCTATCTAGTTGTTGGCATTAAAAGTCGGAATCCATAGAAAGTCCATCGGGGACGAATTTTGTGATGAATTAATTCTTCATAGCTTCAGAAAACGCACATCACTTTTTTTCAAATTGTCCTCTTGCACCAAACGGAAATATTGTGTGACCGTGATCCCTTAACCATTGACCACCAGTAAATCCACTTCTCATCATGTCACTATTCTTTTGTAGAAGCGCAAAGAGAATAGATTTCGTGCATAGATTTTAAGAGAAGTTGGAAAGTATCTATTCTCCTGGCAGTCTGTGGAGGTGTAATAAGATCATGCGGGGCCTATTCTATATCTCCTTTTTTACCATTCCTACGGTATAGAGATGGCGGCTAACGGTGTCTTTAGACACTGCCGGTTCTGCAGCAAATGCACGAGTAATTGGATGTGGATTTGACTCTAATAGCTTCCCTTAAAGCCTTATCAACTCTCAAAGAAAATTTATCATTAAGAATTATGTTGTAGTCAGAGAAATTTGTGTGTGTGTTTCACATTAGATTTGTTAATATCTGAATGAAACTTTTTTAAATAGCCTAAATAGCTTTTATATATGTACAAAGCTAGAAAATATAAGATTAAAAAAAAAATTAATGAATAACAGGGTGTGACTCATTTAGGAAGAAAAAACAACCGTTCATTCAGTGTTCTAAAGTGGTGGAAGGAAATTCCTGGCCTACTGAGGATAGAATCATATTTCTCTTCCTATTATAGAACAATTACTTCTAATTTCTGTATGTAATCGTCAATAGAACTAGCGTCATCAAAAAAAAAAAAAAAAAAAAAGTTCCTTACAAAATAAATTATTGCAAATTTTTTACTAAAATCATATTGGTAAAAGTGTTTTACTTCCTCTTAGTACCAAATTTTCGAAATTAATTTTGCACTTAAACATTATACAGTTCGTGCTCTTTTGAGATGAAAACAATGCTATTTGTTTATCATTAAACTTCCGACCCAAGATTGCTATCAAAGTTTACCAAACGAATTCATCAATTTCTGTTTTTCCTTTCTACTCTATTTATATGGAATTATTACATTATTGTTAGGGTTAGGTGTACAAAGGTTTGGTAGAAAATTCTGGGTACGGAGCCAAATTATTAATAATTAGAATTGTGAGAAATTCTTGAAGAAAAAGTAGTTGGGTATTTTTTTACCTTTTTTTTTCTCTCTCTCTTCTAAACTTATAATTTTTACTAAATATGTATTTATCTTCAATTTTATATCAATGGGAGAATTTAAACTTTATATTAAGAATGACTTTTTTGAGGAAAACAAAATCTCCCACTCTCCTCCTAAATTTCTTGAAATGAAATTTCTCGGATAAAAGTTTCAAACAAAAATAACAAATTCCGTCCATGTTTTATGGTAAAAAACGCAGAAAAATTAAAAAAAAACTGTTCAGTAAAAAACGCTCTGCCGGTTAAACAATTTTGCGGCAACATATTTAATTCTAATTTATATTTTTTAGATGATAAAATTGCATATTAAACTAACATAGCGATTTATAAGTAAACATATTCCCCCACCACTTCCCCAAAAGCCGCCTTAAATGAATTTTCCCAGGCAAATAATTCAGATAATGTAATTATATAATAACTAGTTTAAAGAATTGTTGGAGCCATTTTCAAGAAAATTGCAAATAGGGAAAAAAAAACATTCAGTTAAGTGGTACTGGTTGAGGAATTTTGACAAGATAGTAACTTATGCTGTTCTCATAAAAACAAACACACACATCATTTTCTAAAAACCACTTTGTTTTTACTCAGGGGAACTCAAAACGTGTATTTCCGGTGAAAACACGATACCGAAAATTTGACACGATTATTAGGGTTAAGGACTAGTAAATATGTGAGTCAGCAAAAATATAGTTTTTAGGAAGTGTTGTCTGTGTGTGTTTGTAAGTATGTGTATGTGTGTGTGTGTGTGTGTGTGTGTGAGAGAGAGAGAGAGAGAGAGAGAAGTGTTTAAACAGAATATTTTCCCTAAATGAAAAACTCGAGCTTGCTATTACATTTCGGAAGAAAATCGGTTATTATTATTATTATTATATATATAGATTTTTTTTAAATAATTTCCCGCCCATCCTTGGCATCTCTGTTATTTGTCGCTGCATTTCTATTTAGGCAGACTCAATATCTCCAGTCGCAGTCTGCGTGACGAGTCAAGGAACGGCAAATTAGGGATCTAACCCAAAAATTAAATTGGGTTAAATCTTGGAGATCTTTGTGACCTACCGGGCACTGATCCACCGAAGCTGTACGCTAATCTTGAATTAGGTGGGCCAAAATAAATCTTCGCGGATAAATGAGGAAATAATGCGGCCATACAATAGGTACTTGGGAATTGGTCGGCAGAGGACCTCGTCGAACTCATGGTAGTTGAACATTTAGCGTTATTCGGGGTCCACGACAAGGAGAGGTCAAAATTCATCCTCTTAAGCCTGTTAACTGGAAGTGCGACTTTCAGGATTGCGATTCGGGATTTTTTTTTTTAACTTCAAATGATATAACTTCACATCTGCAAAATAGTAAATACTAGATTTGTAGAAGGAGGGCTGTAAAACTAAATCCAGTGAGATCTAAAAAAGATATATTGTGGGTGATCCTTTGTAGATGTCAATTTTTGTTTATAGAATGTATTCGTCTGTAAAGTGTGGGTGCAATGTGTGTGATGGTGTTAGTGATAAAGTTTGCATATGGGTATACAGAACTCAAATAGTTGTATACATCTAGTAGTACAGCTTGGCAACTTAGTTGTGAGACCTGTGGGCGGAGGTAAATGACGTCACAGCTACTAGAAAGCTTTGGCAATTGGCGGAGCATAATAGCCGTTTCGGTATCACAACTAAGTAGCCTGCCACTTTTAAGTATTTGTGAATGTTCTGGATGTCAGTGTAAATGTTCGTGTCATTAGCCTGGAATATCCTCAGAGATGGACAATACGATGAGTTTTAAAAATTCCATATAAATTGAGTGATTCACATCATATTTTTACGATATAGTTACTACTGACAAAGATAAAGGAAACCCATATGGGTATATGCTTATCCATAAGGTTCAACTAGAAATAGTTATAACTCAATGTTTAGTTCCACATACTAAATTCTTCAGACAATTTTTCTCCCTCATAACTTTTATCGATGTTTAGACAACATGATATCATCGACTGGCACAGTACAAAGTCGCAAACGTCCGAAATTGACGGACGCCATAGAATGAAGCAAGCAGACAAATTTGAAAGTTTCTTCTTCTTCCTCAACAGAATGTTTGCTTATCACCTGGAAGTGTTAAGAAAAGCTGAAAAAAAGATTTAACAACCAAAACGTTTCTGAAATAGATTATTTCAACATGTAACGTTCATCGTTATGGCCTGGAAAGCTTAAGAATGACTCCAGGAAACCAGTAAACTTGTTTTACCAGAGGGATTTCCAAAGATTATTTTACCCATACAATCAATTTTTTTTGTTTTTATCATTAACTTTTCCTTTTTTTTTGTTGTTTATAGTGGCATTCCGCAAACGATGGTACTGGAAGAGTGTATTTCTTTCGAGAAAATTCTTCAGAATCTTCTTGGACTTTACCCAATGAGCCATCAAACAGTTGTACCCAGTATAATATTCCAGAATTGCCATCCAATCCACAGCAGGTAAGCATAGTATATGTTCAATTAAAAAGAACTTAATTTAGACTTCAAAATATGGAGTTCTTTTCCTTTCGTGGAATTAAAAAAAAAAATCCTTCAAATGAATTCTTTCCCTTTCTCAAATTTTATAATTCACTTTAAGAGCAGATTGTATTGCGGACGTAACTTTGAATAAATTATCCTTCCTGATTTTTATATATATATATATACGAGGTGTGTAAATTAAGTAATGAGACTGATTTTCTAGTGTTCGATCTGGCAACACTGGAGACGCGGCGCATGCGTGGTAGGGCAAGTAAACATCTGATACACGTCCAGTGCAAATTTGAAAATGCTAGAGTTGTTGCACTGTCCGTAGTGACTTTTTTTGTGAGCAAGGTTTTTTTAGTGCGTTTTAAAAATGAGTGACATCAATTACGAGCAACGTTGTGCTATCAGGTTTTGCTTCAGACTTGGGCACAGTGCAACGGAAACGTTTGAAAAACTGTGCCAGGCCTATGGAGACAATGTTTTGTCGAGAGCACAGGTTTTTAGGTGGTTTAAGTCGTTTGCAGAAGGAAGGGAATCAATTGAAGACGAGCCTCGCAGCGGAAGGCCTTCATCTTCAAGAACCGACGAAAATGTTGGCAGAATCCGCGATCTCGTGCGTTCAGATCGTCGTTTGACAGTCCGAATGATCGGCGAAGAGTTGAATTTGACTCACACAACCGTTCATCAAATTTTGACTAATGAATTGGGGATGAGAAAAATTTGTGCAAAAATGGTTCCGAAAAATCTTTCACAAGAGCAAAAAGACATCAGAAAGGAAAGGAGCCTTGACTTTTTGGGAGCAATTGAAAACGATCCCAATTTTTTGGAACGTGTTATTATAGGAGACGAGTCTTGGGTGTTTGAGTATGACCCAGAAACTAAGCGTCAGAGCATGCAGTGGCACACTTCAACCTCTCCAAGGCCAAAAAAAGCAAGAATGAGCAAGTCAAAAATCAAATGCATGCTGATTTGCTTTTTTGATAGCCAAGGAATCGTTCACAAAGAATTTGTGCCTCAATGCCAAATGGTAAACCAACATTTTTACCGAGAAGTTCTTGAGAGACTTCGAAAAAGAGTCATGCGTGTGAGACCAAACATCAAAAACAAGTGGGTGTTGCATCACGACAATGCTCCGTGTCACACCGCGATTTCTATTAATGAGTATTTGGCCAGTAATAACATTCCTGTGGCTCCTCAGCCTCCTTATTCACCCGACTTGAGTCCATGTGACTTTTTTTTGTTCCCCAAATTGAAAAATCACCTCAAGGGACGTCATTTTGGAACATTGGAGAATATTCAAACAGCCGTAACCGACCAACTGAAGTCTATTCCAGTATCCGAGTTCCAGCACTGCTATGACGAATGGAAGAATCGTCTTCAGCGTTGTGTGGCTTCCCAAGGTAGTTACTTTGAAGGGGACAATGTTGAATTGTAATTTTATTTGAATAAAAAAAAGATAAAAAATCAGTCTCATTACTTAATTTACACACCTCGTATATAGTGTCGGGAAATGCCAAGATGATTTTTTTTTAATTTTATTTAAGGGGAGGGCCAATGCACTGCGACCTTTTCCAGTCTATTGTGCTGTGCCCCCTGGCTTGCCCACAGCACCCGAGCAGATGTCCCAGCTGAACATCCTTCTACAAAACCTCCATCAGGTTGAGATCCCTGAGGAATCCCAGTACCCTGATAGGCTCTAGAGAGGGTATATCCCCCTCCTCCACCTGGTACCTACCCAGGTTCTTGAATCTTCTTGAGTGGCAGCCTCGCAGTCTGTTAGGAGATATAATGGAGTTTCCTCCAGCTCCCCACAGAATCTGCATGAGCTGTCACTTTTCCAAACCCAGCTTCACCAGGTGTCCTCTAAGTCGGCAATGCCCCGTGAGGAAACCCGTAAGAACGCGGAGCTTGTTCTTGCTCCGTCCAATGCAGGCCTCCGATCTCCGTCGGTTATAATTTCCCAAGCAGTTCTTGGCCTGCCGCAAACCGGGGAGGGAGTACCAGAGTTGAGATCTCCTCGTCTCCTCTTCCTTCCTAAGTTCCTCCTACAGAAACTGGTCGCTAATCCCACAAAAAGGTTCCGGCCCTAGAAGAAGCTGAAGTCTTAGTGCACCTGCCGTCCTCCGACTTTCTCCGTTGCAGACAGCACTGCCCATCACTGGACAGTAAAGAGTAGATGCTCCTTAGGGCGAAAAATCCAAGTAAGCGCTGCTGGATTCAAACTAGGGACCTTCGCGTCCCAAATCTAGCATGCTGCCTACCACTGCCTAATCCCTCCTTTGGAATTTTGTTTTTTTTTTTTTCATTGCAAACAAATAAGGTTAGATATAGTACGACTAATTTGTATAGTTGATAATGAGTATATTAATTCATAATGAGTCGTCGTTGGTACATCTGGCTGACCACGGATGACATTCTAATATTTCTAAAAACAAATTCGGTAATATTCGAGGCCATAAACATGCTACTTGATAAGAAAAAAATGCATTAGGTTCCAGTTGCTTTGTAATTATTTTTGTAAGTATGTTTGTCTTTCTAAACAGTCTTCTCGCCACTTTGCGACATTTCTTGTTGACATGCTCAGAATGAGTCAGCGAAAAAATATTCAGAAATTGTTCAAAGTTGTATATTTTGAAGTATTTCGTTAAGAGACTAATTACTTTTACTTTAAGAGACTAATTCTGTAATGCAGGGCTTTTCTGTTCTGGAAGGGTTGCATGAAAAACTATTTTTATACTTAACATAGTTCCCTATATGGCATATGTTAAAAGAGTGTTTTAGTTATTTATAGTTTATTAGTCATTTTGCTTTCTATTACTGTCGTAATAGGAAGTACTGCTATTCTTTTAGATAATTCGAAATTTAGTTCCACCATCTGTATGAAAAAGTTGTGCGTATCTCATGGCGCTGTGACGCCATACTGTCAAATTAGCTGGTCCACTAATTTCATTAGGTTACATCATGACGCATTAAATAAGTTCTTACTTTCTGTTATCGCTATAACAGGAAATATTACGATCATTTCAGATTTTCGAGTTTTTTTTTTTTAATTGCCCAAACTTGCGTTATTATACATCTGGAAACTGGACGATAAAATTAGTGGTTCCTCGTTATTGGATACAATAGGAATTCATCATTGAAATAATAAGTCCTTTGATTGCCTAAAAACTAACCATAATTGAAGTTCAAGATATAAAGTAGACTCCAGGCAATAAATTTTTAGAACTGCTGCTTTTCAGGATGCTGCTTTTAAAAAAACTAAAAAATAACTCTAAGCAGAATTAGTCTGGAGAGATAATTTACTCTGGTATTTATTTATTTTAAACAATCATTTTTGTTAGATGTCAGAGGAGATGTCGGCTATATTTAACAAAATCAGTAACATAGAACTGTCATCTAAACGACTTAGGACAACCAAGGCATATTCCCTCATTGTACCAAATAAGTTAGTGTTTTTTTTTTTTGTAAATTTTATTTATTTACTTATACATTCAAACAGCTGATACAATCAATCTTTAAATTTTTAGAAAAGAAGATCTGGATGTAAATCTTAAATGGCCTCCACCCTTGTCAGATGGCAAAATGGTATATATTTTAAAACTTTAAAAAGAGAATATTTTCTTATATGTCATGTGGCTTAATAATAATAATAATAATAATAATTTTTTCAGCATGTACGTTGCGAAGGACCCTTGCATTATACAAAAATAAGTGAAGGCGGTAAAAGAATTAGAAAAAATTGGAGCTCTGCTTATGTTGTGCTTACGGATTTGTTTCTTTTTATTTATAAAGATATGAAGGCATTTCATTCACATGTTAGTATTTATTACGCTTTAATAAATGACTTTATATAAATATATATAAAAATAACTTACTAAATTTACAATTTTTTGTTCTAGAAATCGCCACCAGAAGTAACTGTAGAATTACAAGGTGCTGAAGTTGGTAGCGGCGAAAATGTGTCTGGTAGGAAACATGTGCTTTTAGTTAGTACTCCTCAAGGATTACAACTAGCGTTACAGTGTGATAATATAAATAGTGTTCTTCATTGGGCCACAACTATACAGCATACTGTTAGAATTCTAGTAAGTTGATCAAAAACATATTATCCTATATAATAATTAGTGTATTTGGTATATGATAATTAGTTGAAGCAAAAGAAAAAAAATTCTACAGAATATTTTTTTATATGCCATTATAATTTGCAATACACAATCTTTGCCGTTCATTAATCGATTATAATTAGCGCTATTAGTGATGTGTGTAATATTGAAACGTGTACATATTTAAAAAATCATATTTATTTATATTATTGAGGGTTCTTCTAGTGAATGTAACATTCTTCTGCTACCAGTCAGTTGTCCAGTCAAGGCTAAAAATGCACTGAACTTGTCTTTAGATTCCACCATATCTCTAGTCCCTACAACATTCACCAATGAAGCATACCTGTTGCTTATATCATTATACAAATCACATACGTATAAGCTATGTTTCCAGGTTTCTTCCTCCATTAGACCCCAATCATTTAAAATTACTGTTAAAAAGTCCATGACCAGTTAAAAAAAAAAAAGAAGTTTCTATTTCAATTGCAATACAAGAGCTCTTCGTTATTATTTTAAGAAATTTTTTTTTTTTTAATATAGTAAGGTTCCGTTTTTTTTCTGTATAGCCAAAAATGCCTACGCCAGACGTGCCAAATAGTAAATTAGGAAGTATTGCTGAAGGTTCTGCGGGTCCGGAAGAAGGAAGGAAAGGAACGTCTATAGGCAGATCCAAATCTGTCAACTGTAAGTGTGTTTGTAATTTAATTTTGTTATTTGCACACAAAACATTTAACGCCTCTACACCTGAATTCTGACACTCCCAACTATTTCACCATATAAAAAGAGTCTGTATGTTAACTCTGGATACGAAAAAATATTGTTGTTATGCAGTATTGGTGCTTGATTTGTTTTGGAAGGCTTGATAATAACTTGATATTTTTTTTTATTTCAAATATTAAGTACACTTTACCCAAACTTTTATAAAATAATTCAAGATATTTCCTTAGAAAATTAATTTGAGCATAAAATGTAATCTGTGAATAGGAAATACTAGATTTTATTCTGAGAACGTTAAATTAGTTGAAGTTGATTTATTTAAAAAAAAAAAAAACTCGAGATATTAATTGAAAAAATTAATTTTAAATTGAAAAAAAAAACCAACTGAAAAACATCCAGTTAAGTGGTTGTTCGCATAATTTACCAATTTGATCGAAACTTTTTTTCAGAGCGTCTTTTCCGGCTGATAGATTATCACATTTAAATTTTCTGTGATTTTTCTTCCTCGAATTATGTTGTTATATAAAGACTGATTTCTAGAAATATTCCATTTTATATAATACTGGCGAGCTGTGTAGCACTGTAGCACTTGTGTTACTGATGAATTTAAACTTTAGCTTCCTTGTTAAAAAGAAATGTTTCAATTTAACTGGGTAAATAATTTGTTGAGACTTTGAGGGAAACACTAAAAACACAAAATGAGGGTTATTGCTTAGATATTCCTATTAAATTTAATGCTACTTTAAATAAACTAAATGGTATTAAAAAATTTTTGAATACATTCAATATTACTTCTAAAAGGTTATCTCTAGTTATCACATCAATCATTAGATATCGCATTAAAACCTTATAAGTAAGATATAGATAGTATGCTTTAACTCCAGATTGGAAATAATATGGAAAAAAAATTTTGTTTTCCACCCGTTTAGTTCCATTTAAATGCAATTAATAGCTTTTATGTTTATTATAATTTTGCCATTCTCTGATTTTTGAGTTTTTATTTGTAAGAATAATTACTCATTCACTCTATTAGGTATATATCAGTGATAAAAATTTCTTTGTATGTATTACTTTCACAATCTGACATAACAGTGAATTAATTTAATATTTCATCATGAACACATGCTTTAAGCTACTTTATATTTGCATTATAACTTTATGCAATATTTCAGATAAAATTAACATTATTATAATTAATCAATCGCTACTAAATTTGGAAATCTGGATAAAATTACAAATTATTACGCCTAATTAATTTCTATATCTAACCAGTTTTTTACATGTTTGTTATATTCATTTGTTTTTGTTTGTTTGTTTTTTTTATATTAACCACTCTTAAGTTATGTTTGTGATATCGTTGCTTGCAAAATACAGTCAAGAACAAGAATGACTCAACAGAAGATCTAGGAGGAGTATCACCAACTGAAGGGCAGGTCAAGATAAAAGAAATACTTAAAAAATTCTTTCACAAGAGGCCTTCTATGGAATCATTAGTTAAAAAGGGTATTTGGAAAGGTAAGTAGGAAAATGAAAATATGTAACATTTTCATGTTATTAATTAATCTACTTGTCAATAATTTAAAATATATTCAATTTCTGTGGATTTAAATTGCTCCTGGTGTATAAAAAAACAGTATATCTCTTTCTCTCGCATCAGTTCTTGGTTTATTTATATATCATTCAGTTGCAAAAAACGTTCGCTCCATGCAATATATAAAATATGAACTAATGCCTAATTTCAAGCGTGCTTTATGTCCAAGTACCGTTACGTGTCATGGACGAAGGTTGATAGCAGCATACTTTATTATTAATATTAGTAATACATATTAAATACACTTTCTAAAACCATTCTACAACGCAATAGTAGTCACTATTCTCTATTTTTATGAACGCTATCGTGGCAGCGTCTGCAATAGTTGAAATGATAATTTTGAGAAAGCATCATCCTTCAAATTATATTTTAAAAAAAAGTTTATCTAATCAATTTTCTTGTGAAAAAAATAACCGTTTTTTGAGAAATGCCTTTCAAAGAATTTTGCTTATTACTTCTATAAGAACCAAACGAAAAAAATAAATATAATTTTCCACCGGTTTCCAATTTTAGACAGTCTCTAATAAATAAAATATCGATTAAAAAAAAAAATTTTCAGGCTCAGGGATTTTCAAAAATCATAAAATTTTCATTTAAACGCTTTCTAGAATGGATGAAGCACCCTTAGGGAGTGTTATTAAAACGATCCAAAAGGTTGTAACATCCTCTGGGCCAATAAGTTTAAAGCCGGCCTCCAAAAAAATAAGTATTCATTCAGAAATATTCATTTTATTAATTTTCAAAACAATAACAGCGCCCTGATTAAAAGAAAACTCCTCAAGTATTCCAGGATGATACATCTATTACAATGATAATCTGTATAATAATAATACTATAATAATAATTATTATTATTATAATTAATATAATAATAATAAGTTCCGAATACCAACAACCTCCTGCAAGTAATGGCGAAAAAAAAACGGAAGTATGCAGAGCTTGGATCCGAAATAAAGACTTTGGGAAGTGGAGGCTGTCCGAGTAGTATCTGTAGTCCTCTCCGGCAACTGGGATAGTGCCCCACGAATCGCACGAAAGTATAGCCACGCTGGAATTGGACCGAAATATTTATATGGTCCTCCGGGAAGCAGTTGTGTTAAACACGTGCCATATTGTCCGGAAATTCTTGAACGAACAATTAATAATAATGTGCTTGGATTCATCCCGTACATTATTACATCTTATCCAGTATATTACTGAGATTAAAAAAAAGAAATAATAATAAAGGGGGCTAACGTTTAGTAAAAATTCCGAGTATGAAGGAACTTTGTCAGTTAGAATTGTAATAATTGCAAAGAATGTATTGTGTGTTTTTCTTATCAGTAGATTTTGTATCTAGCTAAACCACACCTAATTAATTTTGCATGGCTCACCTTACTGCTTACTGTCTTGGAAATGCACGAAGATTTATTTACTGATTGTGTGTAAATACTGATTTTTTTTTTTTTTTTTTTTATAAATGATAATATCTACGTGAGTATCAGTTCTTCAAAGTTTTAAAAAATTACTGAATTATATTGTGAAATGTTTTAAAATTTTAAAGAAACGCATTTTTTCATATATCACTTTACTACGAGAATGAACAAAATCTTTTAAAGAGTAGATTGCTTTCTATTAATTTTCAAAACAATACAAAGAATAAACTCCTTTAGTACTAATAAGGATTTTCTGTTTAAATTAAAAACGTGGGTTTAAGCGATTGCAAATAGTATAATTATACATGACCTATCTTTAAAGCAAATTTCCGTAATAGTTTGTGCAGCAGTTGTTAGACAGCAATCATTTTATAAAAGAATTTGGGAGTTAGAATCGTGTTTGCCTCGTAACTGTATTCTCTCCTCTTTACTTTCTCTTAATAAGCGGAAATTTGTATATTAAAGGAAGTGTTTCCATCATTATTAGTTCTGTTAGTGCTTAATGTACTTACATAGTAGTTTGAACACTAACCTTTTTTTTATTTATACTTGGATAGCCGATTCTTGTTTATAAATAGATTTTCAATTACTTTATTTCCATATGTTTTAGATGAACCAGTGTTTGGATGTTACTTAGAGCAGGCATGCGGTGGTGTTAGCCATTCAACTGGTGTTGGTAAAGTACCATTATTTGTACAAAGATGTGTATCATTCATTGAATCTTCAGAAGAAAATATGAAAACAGACGGTTTATATAGAGCATCTGGAAATCTCAGTCAAATTCAGAAAATTAGACTTCAGGTAAAATTTTATATCTTAGTTTTTTCTTTTTCTTCAGACAAAACATTATTTTCTCTTACTGCTTTAAATGGAAATACCGATAGTGTCAAACTTTGGCATTTGTGTTTTCACAAAATTCATGTTTTGATAGAAAAAGATTCGTGCACGAAAAGAGTGGTTTTTTAGAAATTGGTGGCTATATTACTGTTTAGCGTGATGCAGTAGCCAATAACTCCTGCGAAAATTACCATCTGCCTTTTAGTCATTCTTCATCATCAAGTTTTTATGTGGCAGATTTAAACCGAGCACAGTCAGTTTGCACTCTAGAATTAAGCTAGGAAAGCTTAGGACTGGCATACTTATTCCAACCCGATACTAATATCGTGTTAAACAAACTATTAAAAAAATAATAATAAATAAACTATTAGGAACTTGAGAATATCCCTATTTACTGTAGACAATATCTTCACCATCTCAGCATAATTCAACAAAAGACGTGAAAATAAGGTTTTGGTCAAAATCGGAAGTCAGCCGAAAATGGATTGATGATCCACTTTAATGAATCCAGTTTTTATTGAATGGATTTTTTTTTTATAGTTCTTCGTAATTTTCCCGAAAGTGATGCCAATTATTTTAAACTTGATATATCAACTACACAAATTAATATAGATCTCTAATTTGGGGGGGGGGAGAGAAAATTCTATTAAAATGGCTTCTGGAGGCGTTGTAATGTTAGGCTTTTGTAGAAATTACCAGTTCTTTTTATTCCACGATTCGTCCTGCTATATAATTAATCCGAATAAATGTGTTCTTTCAAAATTCCAAGTTTGTAAAAAACTTAGTAAGGCAGAAGTACTATCTTTACTGATTGTGGATTTTCTCCAAATTTTTTCTCGAAAATACTTTATCTATTTTCTGTAGAGTTAGGAATCTCAGTACAAAATACCTAATACAAAGATCTACTACTTTTATTTGAAACACTTTTCCTGGCAAATTCATTAAGAGGCTCTAAGAAAAAAAGGCTGTGATGGTTATGGTCATGATGATGTCATTTCAATGTAAAATTTGCTTCGATTACCTTTAAATGTTGAAAGTAACGAAAGACAAAATTCCAATTTTTTCAACTTACATTAGGAGAAAGTCGTGTAAATGTTTCACACCATTTTTTTTTTTTTTTTTAATTTAAATTAATTTATATTTATGGAAAAAAAAATTATTTCTTTTCAATATAGATCGATCAAAATAATTATTCAGCCTTAGAAAGAGAAGAAGATGTCCATGTATTAACAGGTGCTCTTAAATTGTTCTTCAGAGAACTTAAAGAACCACTTATACCATACAAACAATTTAGTAAAGCAATCAAAGCCAGCAGTAAGTTTGTTTTAATGTTATTTTGGTTCGCCTAAAATAAAAGTCAATAATATAAAGAAATTTATATGACAGAAGCCTAGTATTATAATTAATCAAATACTACTTTTATTACAGCAACGAAAAACAAGAAAGAGAGACTGAATATATTTGCAGAGATAGTGAAGTCATTGCCTACAGCCAATAGGGATACACTGAAGTTCTTATTACAGCATTTATTAAAGTTAGTATTATTTATATTTAATACATATGGATTAGTTGAACCAGAAACTCCCTCCCTCTCCAATTTATCCTAAAGTGAAGAAGATTGACTCGTCTTTGGCTTCAATCTTGTTGAAAGTAAGGACTAAGCGCCTAGGAGTGGCTTTCCGCAGAGGATTAAACCGCTAGGACGCTGAAAATGTCCCGTTAGGAACTGCTTCTAAGTCAGGGTTCATTTCTCGTAAGGCTACATTCAAACGTTTATGTTCGTGTCCTTTAGGGGAAGCCACTTTTTCTGGGAACAGTTGGGCGTTAGATTTTATTTTAGACCAATATCGAGCTACATTATAGTTCAATATTTGGATGAGTCCGCAATGCTGGATAACTTCTGGTATTTTATCCGTCATAGCATCATATTCATTTTGTTTCTGATCTGTTTCGGATTTTCATCCATCGTCAGAGCAAATTCACCAAGTTCAAGTAGAGAGTTCACTTCAACGTAATGTTTCTGTTACACTCACACTAGTTTGTTTGTTGGTTGTATAAATGTGGGGAGGTTATAAGGTTATGTTACTATGTGTAGTGTTTCATGACAAAGTGGAATTATTATAAATTATGGATTAGACATTAGAAAATAGTGTATAATAAATAGTATGTTTTGAAGAATACTTCGTAACTAATTTTAATAATTATTAAAACAGTTTCACATTTATTTATTACTTGAACAAGCTTTTGACACTCCATAAACGTTGCATTGCCTTTCTTCAAACGTTATCTATTCTTATTAGTGCAGTATACTCCTCAAATAACTTATCCGCCCCCCCATAATAAAAATGACTTAATAAAACACTGAGCATACTTAACAACACTATTAAAATTTAGTTATAAAGTATTCTTCAGAATGCTATTCAGGAAGAAAATCAATATGCATGCTACGACAGATAGAATACCAGATATATTTATAGTATCGATATCCCGAAAACTATATAAAATACAAATGGGTTGGAAGAAATCGTTGCAATTTTCAACTATTTGGTATGGCATATCCATAGATAAACTAGTTAACCCACTACCATACAAATTCAATTGAAATTACAATTTTTATTCAATTTAAAATTACATAGGTCTAATACAATGTAGACAGAACCTTCTTGATACCTTTTAGCTTTGTCTTTCTTGACCTATATATATATGTAGTTTATATGTATAGTATATAGCTTATATATTATCCTACTTGCCCATGCCAGAAATTCAGCAATGGGAAGTATTGTGTGCCCTTCTATGTCTGTGGCGCCTAAATTTTTTTGGCATTATTGCATATTTAAATAAACATGCAAGTTACAAAAGTGAAAATTTTACACAAATACAAAAAGTAAATTTGAATGTGATCTATATTAGTTTAGATTCACTTACTTTACTTCATCCGGCTTCTTTATAGCAGCTAAAAATTATCGTTCAAGCCAAACGCTTTTCTCCGTTTCCCTTTAATTTCTTCAGACTCCCACCATTTCCACAACTCCAAGTATCTTTGGAGTTTCCTATTTTTTCCTGGGTATAACTCTCGGAACATCCTCCCAGATTCAACTAATGCAATCACATCGAAATTTCCTTTTCGAAATTTGGAAATGAAAATGTTATTTCATATTAAACTAATTTAAATAAACTTAATTAAAAATCATGTTTAGATTCAAATAAACTTTATTTTAACTTATTTTTTAAATACTATATTTTATATGCAAAAAATTATATAATAGATTTACAGAAAAACCTACTCTGTTGCTTGGAAAATTCACTGTTTTTTTTTGTACATTTTCTTCCTAAACTCGAAACTAACTGCGGTTTCGAATTGAAATAAAATGAAGTTCTTGCAGCTCTCAATTTATAGAGAGATTATTCTTTTTCAGCTTTGTTAAATTCTTTTAGGTGTTTAGAGCCAATAAGGCTATTTCAAAGCGGCAGACGTAACTCCAGCTTTGTATTTTTTAATTTTGTTTTCCCCCTAACTATTCAACTTTAAATCAGAATTAAAATGCTGCCTACAAATACAAATTAAAATCATCACCTGATGTAGACACTAGAAAGTTTTGTGGATCTGGGTGTCCTTAGCAATCCACCAAACTGCCCTTTACACATATTGCTGTTTTCTTAAACTATTAGTTCTTTTTGTTGTAATATCTCTTGGCCACAGGCACTCTTTACTCTCCATCCAAAAAAACGACATGATTGTTGTGTTTAGTTCCGCAGAGCTGGAAAGCATCAGAGATATTTTCCGTGATAGCCTGCTTCTTTCTTTGGTCATCGCCCGGTTTCGGGCGTACCGCCTATCATCAGGATGCGTTTGTCAAACAGTGTGATAACACGGACTTCGAAAGATCGAAAGTCCCTAGCTTTCCGTTGTTCTTATTATATTAAATTATAATGCAAGCGAAGAAAAATAATGATTTTTTATTAGGTATTTATAATAACTTATCATTTAAATATGAAATTGTTAATATAATTGATAATTTCTTACAGAGTAACCAAATATCAGGAACACAATAGAATGCATATGGCAAATGTTGCAATAGTGTTCGGTCCAACTTTAATGTGGCCAGAACAAGAATCCAAAAATATGGCGCTCGATCTATTGCAACAGAATATGGTCATTGAGGCTTTACTTACTGATTACCATCTAATATTTAAGTAAATCTGTCTCTTTGTCTCTTAATAACTTCATTACTAAACATCTTTCATGCAGCTAGAGACAATTTTTGCTTCCTTAGTCCAAAAAAAGAAAAGAAAGTACTTCAGAGTTCCCAGCTAAGCAGAGTTTTTTTTTATAATTAATGTGTACACTAATATTGCTGTCGACTGTTTTTTTTTCTTTTTCCAGTTTTTTATTTATTAATTTTTTGAGTGTAGTTTCTTCAGATGTTTCTTTGTCTTTTTTTTTTTTTTTAAGGCAAAATCTATAATTATTTTAGTTATATATAGCTTACTGTTAAAGATTGTTAATTTAAACTTTATCTTAAGTTTTCTTGAATACTCTGTAAGGATACATTTTTTGGTGCTTATACAGATATTCTATTATTAATTCACAATTCTAAAGTGAAAGCTTAAAACTGTGATAGAAATTTCATCAAAGGTTTTATACCTTTTAAATTGTTCGACCATTAAGATAAACGTCAGTGTGAGCACTCTGAAGAAAAACTTCAGAAAAGAAGTGTCTTAGTTTTTCTACATGAGTTATATTGAAATTCATGAAAGTAATTTAAAAATTCTCTATCAAACTTTTTTTTTTTATATATATATAGATCAATGAATAAAGAAATAGAACTGAAAAACTTAGTTCGCCAACATTCGGACTTTATTTTTGCATTAACCTCTTAGAGGGCTACAAAACTTAGAGATATGGCAGTTTCATAGATAGAAAAACAAATTATTAATTATACAGTAGTTTTTATTATGTTAATTATAATTGTAAAATTGCTGAAGAAGTATTAAGAAAAATAAAGTCCGAAACATGTAGGTTTATTTTTGATTCATTGACTTATTTATCAGAAAAAAAGTTTGATCGAGACCACTTAATACAAAGGTCAGAGTAAACAACAACAATTAACGTGCTTAAAAAAAGAGCACAATAAACTGTGGAGATCGCAGAACAACGGGCCTCTTTACAAAAAAAAATTGTAGGACATTCAAAACCAATCTGATTTCTATAATAAGTCTTTTTGCCCAGCCCTGCATGGATGCATGTCACAGACATAGATGCTTCAGTGTCGGGTTAATCGATTTTTGTGCCATTTTTCTTTGTCATTAGTAGTATTAGTAGTAATAATGTCAAGGAAGGTTCGTCACATATTTCTGATATTATCAGGTCATATATTCTGTTATGAAGATGTGTGCAATGCTGTTGTTTATCTGAGAGCTTATTGAAACTACAACACCACTCTGTTTCTATGACAGATTGGAAATGAAAGCTGCCTAACAGAACAATAAATGATTCCTTCAAATGATTCTATTTCTGTATCAATAAAATAATTTTTATCACAGTTTTAAGTGTTTTACCATATCACTCACATAGTACATTCCATGATGATTAAGAGTTTGATTGTTGTTAAACATTAACTTAATTAAACAAAAATTTTTTTATTATTGATTAGATGAATATTTAAGCGAAATTATTTATAACATCCAATCCATTTCAAATTCTTGATATCAACAATAAAATGAATATTTTTTCTAAATTTATGATTCACTTTAAAGTTAATTCATGAATCATTTGATTTGTTAAGGATTTCCTATAGCTAGAAGAATTTCCTAAATCTACATTCCAGAGGAAGTTGGATGTAAAAAGTATAAAAATTTCCAAATTTTTTTTAATATCGATTCATATACTACATCTTCAGCACTATCAGGGAAGTTTAGTTTTCAGTGGACATGACCACAAAGCCATAAATCTAGCTCCCTTGCCTGTATATGTACTTGTTGTCTATAATAGCAGAGATGAAGATTTATCCCGAAAAATTTCTTTTTTGATATTCCGTACAGCTTCCTGTTGCCTTGTAAAAAAAAAAATTAATGGTAAACAATTGGATGAGCGAACGGAATTCACCAGCAAGAAGTTTGCCGTAAAAATCCTCGCTTTTCTAATCCCAAATGTAATTGTAATTTTCTTCCTGCACAATCTTCATTTCCACCAGGAGTCTGAACGACCATATAATTAACATAGTTATTCATTCCTCAGTTCTTCCTTATAAATTATATGAAATAAAAAACAAAATTTCCTGCCAACCTACTGGTAATGGGTATATTTGTGTGTTAACAAAGAGGTGTTCGGATACTTCTCGTTGGGCTATCTTCCCTGTTGGCTCACTCTTCCCCAAGAGTTATGCGAAACAGTAGACAATCACTTTGACACATATGATGGAAGTGATTTGGCCTGCTCTATGAATCGATCATAATTCTTTTTAAAAAAACGGTAATTATTGCCTTTTATTTATTAAATTAAGTTTCTCTTTCTAGTTTAAACTTGCAAAAACATCACTTGTTACTGGCTGTTAATTTTTACTTTCTCTTTTTTCTTTTTAAATTGAAATAAGACAAAAATATATTATCCATATACTACTTAGGACATAAGTTTTACAAAAACATTTTTACATTACTGTCGTTTCAAAGTACAACTTACTTGCAACAGTTTTCACAATTATTTCATTAAAATCAGTGAATAAAGTTGCATCTTTAATCTCTAGAAATAAAAAGTAATCCTAGGGATGACGAACTTTCCTTCATTAGACATACTTTAAGGCTTGTAAAAAATTAAAAATATAATAGTAGTATATTCAATACGTTCTTAAACAAGTATTATAAAATTAAATATTAACCTAAAGTTCTATAACCTTTTCAAAATACAGGGGTTCCAATTTTTTTTTATTAAGGGCGTAGAAACAAGTAAGATAGTTTCAATATTTTACAATAGCTGTGACTGCTGCAGCAAAAAAAAAAAGAAAAAAATTAACATGAGAGTAAATTATGTTTTTACAGATCATTTGTCAAATAAACAACAACAATGCATTCTTTATAGAAAAAAAATAAATAAATAAAAATGTTCATGTAAATTGTTTTATTTGCCTTATCTAAGTAACATTATTCTGTGATATATAAATATATATATTTTTGTTGCCTACTACCATAAATAATAAATAATATGTTAATGTTTACATAAATAAATAATAAAAATAAAAAAAGGAATAAGATTATGGTAAGACTATGGTATGATCTCATAAAGATTTTAGAGGCCTCTTGAGAAATAATAATAATAATATTACAATTTAAAAAATAAAAAATAGACTGTTTATTAATTGTGAAAAGTACTTCTTTTTTTACAAGAAAAATATATATATTTACTGTTATTTCATTTTATTGTATTTATAAAAATATTAAATAAATACCAAAGTTGTATTATTGAATAAAATAGAAATATGATTGTTAATTTTTTTTTTGTATTTTCACAGTGTCAAAATAATTTTTATTAAAAACATACTTTTTAACATTCAAACCAAAAACGTAATTTTTTTTACAGAAATGTCTGGACATTTTGTTGAATTATACGTTTGTTTTGATTTTTAAGAATTACTTTATTTATTTTTAAGTAAGTTAAATTTGTCTATAAACAAGGAAAAAAAATGAGGTTAACTTATTTCTAATAGAACAGTCGACAGTAAAACGTATTACTCTCACTTATTGGGTTGGTATAAATGAAATGTTCAATAATTTTATTCATACTGTGTGCTAATGGAAAAACAAAAATAGAAGTCGGCCCGGCCATCTTTTTATCATACAAAAGGTAATAGAAAATTTGAAAATCGGTCGAGTAATAAAAATTTCAAAGTTACAGTAAGAAAGTTTTATATTGTACACATTATCATATATTGAGACAACTATATACCGTCCATTGCCTGCTTGAAAGAAAACATCACAATCCGCATATCATGTCTCTGCCTTAAACGGGAAAGATTGCTGCGGATTTTTCAAGAAAAAGAATAAACATTCTGATCAAAAAGTATCTACTTTTTGTAAGAGATTTAGCGCTTTCAAAAGAGTTTTTAGGGAACTTTTTATGTAACATCAATCAATATAGTTTTAATGCCGTCGTCGATTTCTGATGTAATTTTTTTATTTATTTATTAATTTTTTTTAATGATAAGAATTGTCAGAAAAAGAGTCTTCCAAAATTTTAAGCATTATAAATAGATCTGGATTTTTTAAGGAAATGGATCTTAACAATTACATTTGAAGTTTGGGCGTATTATTATTTATTTTAATTTTTTTTTTTTTTGGAATTTTTGGCAATTTAATAAATTAAAAAGTAACATACAATGAATGCCATTTAAAACAGCAAAAACCATGAAAAATCTAACATCTAAATTCTGTACATTTTTCCAATTAACCGCAATAAGCGCTTGTACAGAGAGAGAGGACACGGCAACTCTTGAACCATCATGAACTTTCAACTTCCATCAGTGCCCCAATTCTTTATTAAACATTAGGTCAGACCAATGTTTAGGTTCATTACTTTAACCTAATGTTTGTTTTATATGCCATATCTTTATGGTGAACTCCCATTTCGTTTTCTCAAAATCGTCATGACTCTAGTTTCCTAAACACTATATTACAAAAGCCGGTTTTCATTTTTCTTCTTGCCTTTGTGAATGTAAATCATATTCAAAATTATCTGTATCTATTTTCAATTTTTATTCTCTACAAATACAACTCCTAGTTTGTACTTTTAGTGTTAATTTGTAGAAGAATTTGTAATGATAATCACAAAATTTCATTTATTCCAACTGATTATTGATTGTTAAAAAAAAAAAAAAATTTAAAGCAGTAATAAAAAATGAGGCTGAAAATTCTTAAAAAAAAAAGAAAAGAAAAGTTCTTTCGAGATTGTGGAAAACAGTCCTTCGAGATATCGTCGAGACCATTGTTTATTAATCTGAAAAACAAAAGAAATTACAAATTATATATACTAGAGAATACAAGATTTGCAAAGATATACTATTTCTTAAAAGCTGTCCTTTGCAAAAATATCACTATTAGACAATATCAAACGCCAATTAAATAATTTATTTATTTTAATAATACGTATGTATATTTTTTTTTTTTATTCTGGTAAAAATATTTCAGTGATATTTTCAAAGTATTATCATGTTAAATATTACAAAATAAAATAAAATAATAATTTCTTAATATCATTCCAATAGAGAATAAAGAAAGACGTAATTATCTTTTAGCATAGAAAAATATTTTCCAGTCAAGTTAGTTATTAAGTTGCAATAAAAGAAAAAAGCTATGGATAGTTTATAGTTTATATTTATAGTCTGTTTATGTATTGAAAAAATAAATAAAGCAAAAAAAATCTGTAAGAATATTTGTACTAAATAATCAAGTTGTAAATATGATCGCTAAATATTAGAGCTATTTTAATAAAGATGAATTTTATAAATTATATATATATATATATATATATTCACAGAAAAATGAATATTCTGTATTATATTTTTATGCACGCAAAAATTATTAAAATTAAGAGAAAGAAATGTAAATGAACTACATGGCTGTTGTTTATATATAAGTTTTTAAAGTATTATTTATGTACCTAAGAAATATATATTATTATTAAGCTTAATAAAAATATATAAGCAAAAAAAAAATACATTATATCCGGCAAGGTTTTTTTTGTGTTATAAAAATTGTAATTGTTATAGTTACGAAAATTGCATCATGTATAATAATAATAAATAAATTGTTATGAATTTAATATTGTCCTCAAGCCCTTATAATTGCCAGGATATTCGACTTGTATCTGGTCAAATTGAAAGGTTTCATAAATGATTAGCTACTCTTATATAGCCCTTATATTATAAAGGGAAGCCCTAAATTCACAAATTTTCCAAAATGTATTATAACTACAAAACTGTGTTTGATACGCTGAATGATGTTCTTTAAAAGGTTATTCTAGCCATATATGTGTATATAATATACACAGGGCAAACTTTTAAAACATCAGTTCCTTGTTGAATAAGACGAAATTTCCATTCGTTTATGGATTATGAAGACTATTTTAAAGAAAGAAAAATACATTGCAACATGCATGGAATACTTTTAAGCCCCCAGTATCCCCCCCTTAAGAGAAAAAATTACCAAATAGGTGCCCCCCCTCAAAAATAGTATTCTAAGTTAAAAAATGATTACTATAACTTGTAGCATCTTGAAGAACCGGGAAATCTTTTGTTTTACACTCTTTTGTAGTAGACATAACTTATGAGAATACTAACCAAAAGAAATGATTGGGTACGAAAGAGCCTAGAAACTGAAGAAGAGGATTAATGCGTGGGAATATCAACAAATGGCTCATTTATTTTAATATATTCAATGATCAACAATGTCTTTTTTACCCTTGATTACCCTTCTAGATTACTGCTTTTTCTATAAAGATATTTTAAAAAAGCAAAAGAAGATTTTTGTCTAACCTAACAGTTGAATAAAAACATGCTCTTCATTTAAACTGCTAAATAAATTATTAAGTAAATATCATTTGATTCGCAGTAAATATCTTCCGCAACGCAGATCTCTTCGTGGTGCGGGCTATCGACATTGTGTCGCAGCTCCTTTTATTTTTTAGAAATAAAATAAAATTGGTAACATTTGTGATTAATGATGAAAAACTTCAAAATAATTCATAAAGAATATCAACATTTCAAAATAACATTTTTATTCTACAATAAAATTACAATATGCAGTTTTATTTTCTACATTGTACATGAAAATTATTAGGTTACTAAAAATAATACTGTAAAATATAAAATAATACCTATATAAAAGTGAAAACAAAAAAAAGAAGAAGAATATTAGTTACAAAAGATGACTTGATAAAATTTTACAATGTAAAGTAAATTTAAAATATATATAAATAACATTTATAAAAAAACATATGAATTAATAAAAAAGTAATCACGAATAATACCAAACATATGCGTTACACATCTGTTACGTATATCTATGATACTTTTTGAAGCAAGTTTCTATACAGAGCCCAGGCTTCTCTGTACAGTCGGTACAAAAATAATTTGTCTCTACTCTCTTTCCAGCCTTTGAGCAAACAAGGCACCTTTTTTTTATGAGCCTGTTTTTTTCGTTTCGAGGAACTTTTGTAGGGACGTGTACTCCCTTTTTGGGTGGTCGAAATGCTGGCGAGGTCTTCTTCTCCGGTTCATTTCTATAGATCAAACTAGTAATCACGCTATCCCTGAAGTCAATGAGTCGCGTGTTACTTTTTCCCGGCTGCATCTTATAAAGGAAGTAGGCATTAGTCATTATTATATGGAACATGTGTAATGCCACTTTGGCATACCACCTGATAGTTTTTCTTTCGCAGGGGTAGTACCTCAAAAGCTGATCGCACCTGTCGATACCCCCCATAATCTCATTATATTTCTTGATAGCCTCTGGTTTTTCTGAAGTTCCTCCACTCCTTGATGTATAGGACGTCATTGTGGGGCCAAACTCAGTTGATATGACTAATACGTCCCTCTTATCGTGCCATTTCAACACACATATGCCAGTACTGCTGTATGCTGATGCCACCTGCCCTTTTTTTATCTTTTTATGTACAACATCCATTGGATTGTCTTTTCTATTTCCTCGCAAGGTACCTGTAACATGGGTGCTGTGTTCCAACAAATAGTTGAAAAGTCCAACAGAGGAATAAAAGTTGTCCATATACACCGAATGACCTACCCCTAAATAGTCGTCGAGTAAGTGCTTGACCACTTTATCCACGTGTCCGGTTCCCCCCACCACAGGATCATTTGAGCCAGTACATATTTTTGTTTTTAAAACGAGACCATCTGGTTGAGTCAACATATAAAATTTTAACCCAAATTTATGCCTCTTGTTTTGGATGTATTGACGAAAATACAGCCTTCCGCGCCAAAGAAGCATCGATTCGTCAATACATAATTGTTTTGTTGGGTAATATATTTGTTTCATTCGCTGGTGAAAAAGATCAAACAGCGGAGAAATTTTGTATAAAGGATCAGAGGGTTTTGGTTCGGTCGGTTTAGGGTTTTTTGCAAAATGTAGGGCTCTCAGAATTAACAAAAATCTGTCCCTACTCATTGCGTTGCGAAAAACAGGAAAGTTATACATTTTGTTAATTTGCCAGTAATGGGTAATGGTTGGGACATCAACGTGTCCAGTCAAAAAAATTAATCCCAAAAAAATTTCCAATTCCCCCCTTGTAAGAGGTTTCCATCCCTGAATTCGGGATTTTGATCTTGATGCTTGTGACATCAGAACACTGCCCTGATAATTAGATTCATTGACTATGAGGTTAAAAAAATCATCCGTAAAAATATGAAAAAAATAATGCAAGGGTTCATTGCCTTCAGGGTCTTCCAACAACCCGGTATTCCCGGTAAATTGTATTGGGGGTCGATTTGGAAGAGTGGAACTCCAAACAACTTTGTCCTGGACCTGAACTGGGCTGTGGGAAGAGCTAGAGCTAGGCAATGCGTGGGCAGGTGAGATCGGAGCAGTTGGAGAATATGTGCGACTGGGTATACGGGATGTATCCGCCGACACTGTTTCAAGTTCAGGCACTTCAGTAGGAACTCCACTTACCTCTTCGTCCTGAAATTCTTCCTCTTCTGAAGAAATATCTGGTTCTTCAGAAGAGGAAAGAGAAGAAAGATCAGATTCCTGCAACAGCTGTAGAATCTCCTCGTCCTTAAATTTTCTTTTCTCGTATTTTGAGGTGACTTTGAACTTTTTTGTTGTGCTCTGGGCAGAAGATGGTCCGGCTGTAGGAGATGTTATGTCAACTGAAGATGACGGTCCGGCGGCAGATGATGTATGAGAAGGATGATGATGATGCTGAGGAAGTGCATCAAAATCTATACGCCTTTTGGACATTTTTACGAAACTAAAAAAATAAAAAATAAGTAAAAAGTAATAGTTTTCAATACTCACTTTGAGCTCACTAAAGAATAGATTATTACAAGAAATAAGATTTCAAATTTAGTGCAAATATACTAATAATACACGTATAATAATGTTATAAGTACAACCACGAAAAAAAATGAACAAAAAACTGGAATTCCAGGCTGGAGGAAAAAAAAACTTTTTTTAATCTATCCACAGTGCGGGCAAGAGAGAACAACTGGCTTGAGCTACGCTGGAAGAGTAGGGATAAGTTTAAAGTAAATACAACCAAGTCGACACGCTGTCGACATGCGCACCAGGCAAGAAGGGGAATCCGCAGTCAACGTGTTAAATAAATAAATTCAGTCATTATATCAAATCCACGGGATGTAAAAGAGAAAAATGTGCATTCAAATGAAAATATTTAGTAATATCAATTGGACAGCAGAGTACAGCACTTCCTTATAAGTATACAATTTTTTAGTTTCAAAAATCATCACCAGGTTACATTTGTTGCTGGACAGTCAAAATGCAAATGCCTCCTTTTTTTAGGCGGGCTTAACTTCCCCCTATCAAGTTAATTACCATCTGGAGGTGGAAGCACCCACTTTATCATTAAAATTTTTTAAATGAATACCATGCTCATAACTACTGCACCAACATAAATTTCACACTTTGATAGATAGATATAGCATAAATGTCAAAGTTTCACATAACTTGAAAAAGCTACGATTTTCAATTTTTTTTTTGTTGTGAAATAGAGCTGGCCAACTTCTTTAAAATGTGCACACATTGTAATTTTTGCCTTAAAATGGTAAATTCGAAATTGCAGCACAGTTAACATCAATTGGATTACATACCTTCGAAAAAGTTACATAAAAAGTCGATAACATGAAATTATGCAGACGTATACGATCTTGGTAGCATTTTGTAATACTTTTTCCTTCATCTATTTCTTATATTCAAGGCTTGAAAAATTGACATTATTAATGATTCAGCCAATAAAATAGTCACATTTATCTTTCCAATAGTTCAAATAGATTTATATAAAATGTAGAGACTATTTTAGTTAACAACTAGTTTTATGAAGATTTTTTTTTTTATTAATGGCATTAGCCTTTTAGCTATACAGCCAGCAACATAATAAATATTTAGTATTGTAATAAATGATAAGCAATTCCAGTTGAAGTAGTAATTGTATTTGAAAAATGCTTCCAAATTTTCATGATTGAAGGATTTTATTTACGAATTCGTATAATATCTTGGCACTTCTATATTATCAGAAAACAAGATTTCTTCATAGACGGCACTCTCTCGAAAGTACTTTTTAATTTTATCTTGGAAAATTAGTCTGTCGGTCTGATGTTTACTGCAGACCATGACGAGATGTTTGAAATCTTCACGTATTCACTTCAGGGGCACAGAGAGCTTACTACTTGCCCAATTTTGCATAGATAGGCTCTGCAAATAGCGTGATTTGATTCAGACGACAGAATGTAGTCACCATGTGTTTATCTAATACATGACCCTTAAACCATGGTCTTCCGAGAATTCTAATGTTAGATTTATAAAAATACCCTTTTGTACAGTTTTTAAATAAATTTTCCCATTTAGCAAACTCATTTTTGTACAAATGGCGATAGTAGTCTTTTAGGGTAGCTGGAGATTTAGTGGTTTTTCCTCCGTGAATGGCTCTTGTCGTGCTAGTTTATCTACTATTTCGTTGTTTCTTAAATCGCAATGCCCTTTTACCCATCCAAAACTCACATGAACACCTTTGTTTCTTAGTGCATGGAGCCTGTTTCTAAGTGGTTAAAATCTTTCGACTTTCCGACATTTTTTAATTTTTGAAGGACACTCTGGCAATCACAGAGGATGGTATACTTTATGTGAGTGAGATTAGATATGTATTGTAGTGCCAGATCTATGGCTACCATTTCAGCGGTATATACTGATGTTACTGATGGTAGACCGTATTCTGATGGTATTCCTATATATTCTGATGGAAGATCGTACACTGCACATCCAACTGCATCCTCTATTTTAGAACCGTCCGTATATACACAGTATGTTTCAGGCCATAGAAGTTGAAAAGTATCTAATAAGGCTCCATCTTTGAGGATTCTGGGCAGTTTGGAAAAATCCTCGAAAAAGTCAATGTTTAATTTAACTTGAGCCAGAAATAGACTACTAAAAGTGGGTAGTTTAACTTGGGGTTTTACTTTTTCTTTTAAACAAGAAATGTTCTGAAAACTTTCTATATAATTTGGTAAATTTTTCTTAATACAAAATCTATATGTTAAGCATTTAGTATGTTAAGCATATTTAGTTGATAGATATTATTATATAATAATGGATCAGTGGCCATGATTTTGAGTACATACTGATCAGATAATAACTGTCTTCTGTGTAGCAGAGGGAACTCACCAGATTCAGCATGTATAACATCCAGAGGGGTGCTTATATTGTATATAATCTTAAGGACTTGTTTTGAAGGAGATCCAGCGGTCTCAGTATCGTCTTTTTGGCTGTCCATAAAAAATAGATCCAAAATCCATTATAGATCTAATGTCGGTCGGTAGTACAAAAGGGTTACATTGGGATCTGAACCCCATTTATAGTGTGCAATTTCTCTGAGAGCATTTGATTATTTCCCAGCTTTCTGAAGGATATAGTTTACATGCTCTTTCCATGAGAGAAATTTATCTAAGCACAGGCCAAGAAATTTCGCTGTCTTAACTACAGGAAAGCTTAAATTCCAAAATACTATTTCAATATTGAACGGCAATCTCCATTTCCTGGTAAATGAACAACATACAGTCTTACTGATAGAGATTTCTAGACCGTTTTTTAGCAGCCAGTTTCTTATGTCATTCGCTGTTCGTGAGAGCTCATTCTTACACTCTAGAAGGCAGCGATTGATTGAATAAATGCACACATCGTCCGCGTACTGTATTTTAACATCATGACCGCTTACAACATTTTCTAAGTCCGACACATAGATGGCGTATAAAAGTGGGGAAAGAATCCCCCCCCTGAGCAAACCAACATGGCTAATTTTTGGGCCTAAAAGCTATTAATGTTAACAAATATCTTTCTGTTTTTAATAAGTTTTATTATGTTGCTAGCGAACTTCTTAGGGATGTCTATTTCAATCCTTTTTTTAAATGAAATTGACATTTAGACATTATCATAGGCAAAGTCTAAGAAGAGTGCTAATACATGCTTGTTGTTTGTAAAAGAATGCTGTATATCGAACTTGCCCATCATACACTGACTTCCCCTTGCTGAATCCAAACTGTGTTTTACGGGAGCTTGTCGTTGTGTTCAAGCCACCATTCTAATCTAATTTTTAACATTCTTTCCAATGTCTTCAATACACATGAGGATAAAGCTATGGGTCTTTAGGATGTACATTGTTCTTTTGGTTTTTTATTTTTTAAGATTGGACAAACAATATAGCTTTCCCACTCAGAAGGAAATTCACCCTTATCCAGCATTCTGTTATATGATTCTAAAAGTATGTATTTTAATTTATTGGGGAGATTGGCTAACATCGAACAGTGTATCTGATCTAGGCCGGGAGCCGTGTTTGTATTAGATTTTAATGCTGTAAGAAGTTCCTGAATTGTGAAAGGTTCTAAAAGAAAATGCTGATTAGTTTCTATGTTTTCCAAATTCATATAATTTTCCACATAGGGAGGAGTCAGCCTATCAATAAATTCTTCAGTCCAGTTACCTATTTCGATGCGTCGTTTTCCATTTTTATGCGCCTTATCTTTTCCCATATTAATTGCAGACAATAATTTTTATTTAATTTTATACAAACTCACGCCAGGATTCCACGTTTTGTCAGCTTGATGGTTCTCGTGGCCAGTGCACAATATTTTTTGTATTCAATAAAATTGTCTCTGGTAGGAGAATTTTAAAAGCAGCTTGCCTCTTGGCTACATTCTCTGAACATTAATTATTCCACCAACACACTTATATCTAGTGGTTTTGGGAGTAGAGTTTTCCTCTTTATATTGCGGAATAAAGAGGCTGCATGCATTTTTTAATAGAGAAATAAAATGATCATAATTAATGTGCTGATCAATATAAGTGGCCGAATCAAGGGCGGTTTTAAAAACATTCCAATCCGCCTTTTTTAATTTCCATTTATAAAATGAATTATTAACATTTAATACAGTTATCGTGCGAAGTGAAAAGTATTGGACTATGATTCGATCCCATCGTCTAAAACATTCCAATTAAAGTTAGCAGCGATGTCTGTTGAGCAAAAGGTCAAATCTATTGCTGATTTATGTATTTGATTCACTCTATTGACAAGGGACTATAGTTCAAATAAACTAAAACATTGTCTTGCACCAGATCTAAAAAAACTCAGTTGTGTGTACATTGAAGTCTCCAGCCATAGCAAAGGGCTTTCTAATATCCTTACCATTTTGTCCCATTCAGAATGCGAATTCTATTGGTCGGAGAATTGTATATACTTAATATTGATAATCTTTTGTTTTGGTTTATTGGAATATCTATTGCTGTCATTATGGCACCAGGAATATTGTAAACATTGTTTGATTTATTGTAAGGTAACTGAGTGTGGAGAGTGGCTACCCCACTCTTACCATCTCTTCTGATAACATTGTACCCTGAAAATTTTGCAACTGAACCCAATTTAAACCATGTTTCACATATTAATGCTACATTAATATTGTGAGTTTTTAAACATAATTCTAAATTATCTTTATTCGCAATAGCTGACCTTGCGTTCCATTGAAGAACGTTTAGTTTTTGCATATTTAATAAAATTATGTGACAATACTTTCTAGCCTATTTTAAAAAAGCCTATCATTTCGTCCTCAGAGATGCCTGTATGGATGCTAGATTTAATGTTGTTTATTACAGTGAGTATTACATTTAAAATTATCTCTTTATCAATAGAAATAGCCTCAGAACTATTTTTTTTTAATTCATCAGAACGTTTTTATTTATTTTTTAATATTGTGGCCGATGTGGGTTGAATTTAATTATGCCCCCAGTTATATTTTTAGGAGTCTCTACACTTATTAATTCATTTCTAATTTCTGTATTAGAAAAATGGGGTTTAGGAGGAGAGTGCTGTCGCATTCGTTTAAAGGGCGTTCTCTCATAACTGAAATTAATCGGCTTATTGCTCTCAGGTTTGTATAAAGAGAGGACATTCTTTTCTGGAATTTATACTTGGTGTTTTAATATACTGGAAAACGTTTTGAAATCCAACCTATCTTTTGGCTCCCTAAAAGAGATATTTTCGTGCGACATAATTTCCTTTATTGTTTTTTAAATTCTGGACACAGTTTGTGGTCCATAGACGAATGGTTGTTCCCACAATGAACACACCTTTTATTTTCTGAGCTTGTGCAATCTTTTTGCTCATGTTCCTCAGAACAGAGACCCATCTTAATTTCCCTTTACATTGTGCAGTCACATGCCCATATCTCATATATTTATAGCATAGTACCACCTATTGTTTGTAAGGTTCTACCTCACATTCTGTATAATATAAATATACTGATCGGGTAGTACCTGACCCCTGAATGTTAAAAATACCACTGGCGTAGGGTTTAACGTAATTTCTCTATTCTTTTTTTATCCTTTTGTTAAACTTCTTAACTCTCATTAAGTTGAGGCGATATTAGCTCCCAAACGATGAATTAAAGAATTTTTAATTGCCTCTTCTGACAAAGAAATATCCACATCCCTTATCACACCCTGCCTTCTGACCAGGAACTGTGAATATATACTTCAAAATTTAGTTCTTTAAATTTCTGAGAGTCAATCAGTCCATTTTTAAAACTTACTTTCACCCTATTTCGCCACTTTTATAATTTCTACTATATCATTATTTATATTTTTGTGATAATTGAATATTAATTCTCCAGTTTTCATGGGATGAATTCTCCCAATACCTTCAACTGGACTTTTACTTCCAATAAATACCTGGAATGGGCCCAAATCTCCGGGAATGAAATATTCTTTATCTTTTTCTATTATATTATTTGCTGTTGTATTGTTTGAAATGAATTGTGAACCATTTACATTTTTATTTGAACTCATATTAATATCCGGGGGTTTTCCCCCGCTATTTTC
The DNA here is from genome assembly GCA_011037195.1 of Triatoma infestans. Classification (NCBI taxonomy): domain Eukaryota; kingdom Metazoa; phylum Arthropoda; class Insecta; order Hemiptera; family Reduviidae; genus Triatoma; species Triatoma infestans. The sequence continues at coordinate 163,213 of JAAEAF010014894.1, forward strand.
CCCCATTTTTAGTAGCTATTTACAAAAAACTTTTTATTTACACACTATTTAAAAAATATTATATAATTATTTAACAAATTAGAGAGGTTAGAATAATTTAAAAAGAGTTAGAAAACGAGAAATGAAACTAAAACTTTAAATTATTTCTAAAAACTTTAATATAGAGTTTAACTATAAAAGAGATAGGTAAGTACAGAAGTGAAGTAACACTTGCAAGGAAACTTTGATCTCGGTAGAGCTTAGAGACAACCGCACACTAAGTTTTATGAAGATATATAAGTGGCGTTCTGTCTAAAAGTTATTAAATTAGTTTGTCTTCAAAAATATACCGAATCAGATATTAATATGTAGGAATATTCTTATTGCTAGTGACGTATTGCCAGAGATTTAAGGCTTAATAATTCACTAAACTCGCTTTATAAAAAAAAAATAATCACAAAGAGAGTCAACATTAAATTAAACACAATGTTACTTTGGGGTTTTAAGTAAATGAAAAACTCAGAACTAGAATCTCTAAATAATATCTTTGTAGCAAATGTCATTGAGCAATGTGCAAAACAACCTATTTCACCGAAATGAAATTCTAGACAGTCATTCATAAATATAGTAATTTTGCAGATAAGAGAACGTGGAGTAAACGCTCAGCTGTCACCAAACCCTCTCCCAGAAAAAATCGCAGCTGGTAAACCTTGACCCTTTATGGGATGCAGGGCCTATGGTTAAATTACCATAATGATATTAACCTGAAAACTCTAAAAGTCGGTTAAAAGATTTCATTCGTTAGAGATTTGTTATAAGAATTTAAATTTACTTTTATATTTGTTAACAAGGTCCATAAGAAATATATTTATAGATATATATGATCCATGGGCCAATGCATTGCTACCTTACGATCTACTGTGCTATGCCCCTGGGTGCCGCAGGCTGCCCACAGCACTCAAGTAGTTGTCCCAAATGAACATCCTTTCTACAGAACCTATATCAGATTAGGATCCCTAAGGAATCCTAATAACCTGACGGGCTCTAGGGAGGGTATATCCCTCTCCTCTACCTGGTAACTGCCCAGGTTCTTGAATCTTCTTTGAGTGGCAGGCTTACAGTCCGTTAGGAGATGTAATGGAGTTTCCTCCAACTCCCCACAGAATCTGCATGTGCTGTCACTTTCCAAACCCAGCTTCGTCAGGTGTTCTCTGAGTCGACAATGCCTGTGAGTACACGGAGTTTGTTCTTACTCAGGCCGATGCAGGCCTCCGATCTCCGTTGGTTATAATTTCCCAGGTAGATCTTGGCCTGCCGCAAGCCGGGAGGAAGTTCCAGAGTTGAGACCTCTTTGACCCCTCCTCCTTCCTGAGTTGTTCCAAGAGAAACTGGTCGCTGATCCCACAAAAAAGTTCCGGCCCTAGAAGCAGGATCGCATCACCTATCTTTGCCAGGACGTCGGCCATCTTATTCCCTTCAATACCAACGTGCTCTGGCACCCACGAAAACTTTGTTCCTCCTGCCTAGGTTATTAAGTTTACCTAGGCATTCCCAGACCATTTTAGAGCTCATAAAAGAGGCACTTAATTCTTTAATGGCTGCTTGGCTATCGGAAAGGATTAAAATCTCCTGATTACTATATCCCCTATCGAGGTTGAATTGAACGCATCTTCCAATTGCATATCTCCGCCTGGAAGATGCTGGGAAATTTACCCTGGGTTCCGAGTGCTTAGTCCTTGGACCAGCCACCCCCGCCCCAGTCCCCTCGAGGGTCTTAGACACATCAGTATACCATTTAATGGCATATACCTTAATGCCCAACAGAGTGGATCCTTTGCTACATTCACTTTTGGTGTCCAGCTTCAGAGAGAAATTTCTAATTAAGCTGTATTCCTTAATTATACAACTGTATAGTGATACAATTAATGTTTTTTGGGTTATAGGGCAGAAAAAAAACTTCTTTTACGCTAACGTTTCAACGCTTGGATCATTAGGGGTTAAAGTTTTTTGTTTTTGTTTGTTGTTTTTTGTTCAAATGTTAGTGCATTAGTTGATATTAATCATATAAATCTGCAATAGAATAAAATTAGTGTAGTAAGAGTGCAGCAATATTTAAGAATTTAAAGCTAATTTAAAGAAAAAACCTAAGCCCTGATGAAGGCCCGATCTAGGGGTTGAAACGGTGGCGTAAAAGAAATTTTTGTCCGCCCTATAACCAAAAAACAATAAATGTATCACTTTATAGATATGGTTCGGTGAGCAAAAAACTAAATTAAAAATTAAACCATAATTAATTATTATTATTGTTAATTTTTTTTTTTTTTCTAAGAAAAACCATGACTTTTTCAAAACCTAAGACAATATAAATGGGTTGTTCTAAAACTTGAAAACAAAATAAAATTATAATAAGTAAAATACTTACCTAAATTACATATAATATTAAAATTGTTTCTTAAAATATCATATTAAAAAAAGATTTTAAAACGCAGGATTTATTACTATAAATATGTGGTTATTCAGAGTCTTATTTGTTAAATCAAATAATTAATAATCAACCAAATTTGAAGCCCCCATGGGAATCGACAGTCCGCTCGCGCCAAAGATGAAAAGCGTAAGCAATGAGCTCGACAGTCGATGCAAAAAATTTCATTAATCATAAATACCTATTAAGCCTATCAATCGACTTTTTAAGAAGTAAAGAAATAAAAAAGAATGAAAGGTGTTTACGAATAAATTTGATACCATTCTATCGACTTGAAAAAAAAAAAATTATCGATTCCCTATCACATAAAGCATTTCTGCTGCTTGAGGGACTAAATAAACATGGATCAAGGTTCTATTCTATGCAATTAGGGCTCCTTCCTGGACTTAAATTACAAATGGCCACGATTGTACTTTTCAGTCATTCTTAATGATAGTCCATTGTAATGATTAATAATCATCTAGATCTGAGAGTAGTTCCGATTTAGAATTCAGAACCAAGACGCCAAATTTGGAAATGACCGGTATAAATTTTCGTTATCCCATGGGAATCGAACTCGTGCCACTCGCACCACCAAAGACGAGTGAGTTAGTACTGGACACGGGCTCTAGAGCAATGATAACTAACTTAAATTTATAATCATTAAACATTATTTAATTAAACATATTCGAATTTTTTACTTAACCAAAAAATGGTTTTACCTATTTTTTGCTCACGCACATCTTTTATTTCACAGTAAAATATTTTTTTTTTTTCAAATAAACCAAAAAGGTGCTTACGAATAGAAGGTTTAAGAAAATCAGAGTAAAAAAAAAATGTTAAAGAATAAACAGGAACTTTTTTTTTTTTTATACAATTAATCCTGTTTATTTGAAATAATTATAACTACCAAAAAATGACTTCTCTGAAACAAAGCTTATACAACGCTTTATTTATTTATTACTTTCTTTCAAAATATCTAGTAGGTGTTATAATTTAAAAAAACAATAATTAATAAAAGATTTTTTTTTTGTGTAGAATAATTATAACATATAATTTTTCATTGAAAGATTATAAACATAACAGGGCTTTTTTTTTTAATTTTCTTATTTTTTATATGTATATTTTATATAATTCTAAAGGTAAAAGTATGATACAAAATAATTATTTTTTTTTTTATTTTTCTTGTTTTTAAAAAACATAAACATACACTTAAGCAAGAAATAATAATTATTATAATAACTAGATACACTAATTAAAAAACACCTACAACAGAAATTAAAAGCGAAAAAATTTACTTTAATTTTTTTTTTTTTTTTACTTTATTATTTTTGAAATTTGAAATTCATATATTGTTTTCTCTTTACTTTTTTTAGTAAAGGTACCTTGAAATTACATAAAATTATTTTTAAAAATTATGAAAACGAAGTTTACTTTCATGTTTTTATTTTAAATTACAAAAAATGTGCATATTTTTGTTCAAATTGGAAGCGTTTACAAATAAGCTTACTTTTAGACATTCACATTCTGCCGGAATAAAAATAGTAATAATAAAATAATGAAAAATAATTTATTTTTAATTATTTTTTTTTTTAAAGGAAAAAGGTAAATGATTTAATTTAATAGAAACTTTTTTTTTTTTAAAGTTTTATTAATTTTTTTTTTTTTTAAGACAGTAGCTTTATTTGGACAAGTGAGATTGGTATAATTTACAAGACAAATCACGTTGAGACACAGTCATTCATAAGCTAAACAGTAGTTTTTTGCGAATTGATTCCTCATTTTTTTTTTTAAATTATTTATTTATTCTTTAATAATATAATCTCACAATACAAAAAGAGAACACAAACTACAATTGTTCCGTTATTAACTATTTTAATATAGAAGAGAACCTTTTATATGTTTTTATTATATACAACACCAGAATAAAAATTCAAATAAAATTTTTTAAAAACTGTGGTAGGTTAAATTTTGGTTATATTTTCGTTTTTATTAATAACTGGCTTTTTTTTTCTTAATATCAGTACACATTGGAATTAAAAAAAAATATTTTCATACATTCTTGGTTTTATAATATCGGTATGTAATATATAAAAATTTGTGTACAAGATGACACCAAAAAATTCTGGCCAATAACCATAGCTAGTGCGATCATCTATAGAAGGTGCAAGTCAAAAATATGTTTCCACCTTGTAGGACATTCCACCTCGGTAAGTTAAGAAAGGCTCTTAATTAACTTATTTGCACTGAAATGTAAGCAGTTAAAACTGTATGCGCGATACGATGAATAGTATAAGCGTATATCACAATTGATAGAACTTCGAGTGGTTCACCTTGTTAATAAATAATGCATAAATGTTAATTTCTCTACATTTGATTTACCCCAAATATTCTAAAAGCATCTTCTCTGGAATCTTGTAAGATTTAAACTTTGCACTTTTTGAGATTCAAGCTTGCTTCTTAACTGAACCCGTTTCAAGTTCATCTATCTTCGGGTTCTGCCAAGGTACGAAAATTAACCAACGTTTCTATATTTACCAATATCAATCTGAAGATGGATAATCATTCGAAACTCGATTAGTCATACAAAAAAAACAGACAAAATCTAGATTATTAATACTGCAGAATCCAACCCATAATTCAGTTTGGTGGAACACATTATTACGTTTACATTTATTTGAAGCATCTCTTTGATAAGAACCACTCATTAATTCCCAATTCAATTAACATTTTAAATACTTTCCATTTTAACAGCATTAATATCTTGAATCTCGCTTTCATGATTTTAAAAGACTTATGGTTAGAAAGTTTAAAGCAAGATTCAAACTACTGTGTTACTTATGAACACAATAAGAATTAATAGTGTTTATGTCATAAAGATCACAGCCAATGAAGGTTTTGTAAATAAATGGGAATAATAATTTTATGTGTTTAGCATTTTTTATTGAACAAAGAAGACGCTCTTAAGAAATAAGTGTACAAAGATAGAATAAATTCTTTTAATTACAATGCAACAATTTACATTCAAGATTTCTTTATGAATCTCACATATTTACTTATGTATATTTTTTGACTGTAGCTCAATATTGCGGCCAGATTTTTTTTTTAATTTGGTGATAGCCTTGTACTGACAAACATACCAATTTATTATTTTGTTGAAGAAATGAACATTTTTATTTCAAATTTAACCAATTGCCTTTTCTTGTAAATAATTGTTTATCCAAACAAATTTTATCTTTTTTATTCAATAGTTGTAAAAATTAATGACGAATGGTTTAAAAAAAAAAAAAAAAACGATCGCTCTTTTTCTCTAAGTCTTTTGTTATGTTTTCTATAATTTTACAAAAGCGTATTTTCGGTGTTTTGTTGTGTGTGCTTAAAGAGAGAGAGTGAATTCTGCGTTTTTTTTTCTCACGTAATAAAAAAACATTAAAAGTACTCAAATGAAAAAAACATAAAAAGTGCTTTAATTTTTTAAATAAATAAAAAAACTATTTTTATTTGTATTTTATTTTACTGGACAAACACAAAAATATTGAAAAAATAGTAATATATAAACAAAAAATTAAAGAAAGGCTAGGTCTACCTTCAGACACATAACCTAAAGGCAGACTTTTTTTAAACTTTATTTAAAACTATACCACCCATTTTTGTTTTTAATTATATTTTATATTTATATATATATCTCACAATTTCAATTTTTGTTTTTTTTGTATTTTTTTTTTAAATATGCACACTCTCACGATAACATTTATACTTTGCCCACAACATCCATACACATTCCCTATACATATATTTATATTATTTATAATTTTTTTTCTTTATTTATATTGTATAAATTAAAAACGTACAAATAGCGCAAATCGTAAAGCAAGTGTCCGGGAGGCTGCTAATATATATATTTTGGGAGGATTTTTTTTTTTTAAATTTATTATTATTTTTATTTCATTTTATATATATATATTTATAATAATTAGATACAATGTACAGTAATGAAATGAAATGGTCGCGCGCACTAGGTTGTGAAGGGGATTATAATCATAAAGAGAGATTAATAAAGATCTAGCCCTGAGCCCAAAAAAATATCAACGAGTTTTTTGATTGTTCTTAGGAGTAACCCGACTCTGTTGCATATTTTATGACCATAACTTTACTATTCTCTCTTTTACATTAGAATAAAAACGCCATCCTACAGATGGATATCTTTCCAGCAAAGGCCTTAATTCTTGTATCTTGATTGCGTTATAGTATGTGGACCCTTAGGATGGCTGATTAATGTATATATTGAAAAATATGTTAATTTCTTTCAATGAACAGTGATTATAAATTTCATTGAGTTCTAATAGTGACTTCTCTTTTTAGATAAAAGTGTTAGATAAACATATTGCAAAAAAGTATAGTTTATTTCACTTTTCTCCACTTTAATTTTTTTTCTTTTCTTTGAATTCTTAAAAGTGCATTCAACCGCGCAGCTGCACTGGGTTTATGGAATTCCGGAATTCTGTCCGAGTTTGTGGCAGAGAATCTAATCATCATTTTAGACAATCATCACTTTCGTGTTTTGTAAGATGATTATGCTATTTTAAACATAGAAAAATAAATAAATAAATAACTTGAAACTAATACTTCCCTTTTTAAGAGACACCATTTAGAATTCACTTCCAGCAAGTCACAATAAAAACAATTTCTACAATGCAAATTATATTGCACATAATTCCGAAGGGAAGCTATGAAATGCTGCTCCTACAGGCAACATGAACAAATTTCTATTGACCAGTGTTGTGATTAAATAATCCTTATAATTATAATCTCGTATGTGACTTACAAATTCACTTCAGAAGTGAAATGATGAAAAAAAAATACTTTTTTTATAAGATAAAACTGACTTAAAAATCCATCGAATACACCGCGTCGCATATTTTGATCCATGCGCTAAGGAAGTTACGACAGGTGGTGGGGATATTTGATGAGATATCGTTCGTCTAAGGCAGAATTAATTCATCCCGCGATTTGTGTTGGTTGCAATTCATATAATCTGGAGAAAATTTTGCAACATTTGCTCATTTTACACATATTTGGTGCTTCAAATAGTCATAATGGTAGTTAATAGCTATTTTGTATATATATATTAAAGTTGTTTTATTATTAATTTGTAACCTTACAACTTGAATTAAACATTCCATTTCATAAAAGTGATATATTTTCAAATATTTAAGATATCCATTTCTTATGGCCCTTAAAATCTTAGACTAATACTAAGATTCTTTTCGTTAAGGTAATGAGAATATCAAGCACAAGACTTAACCATGTGATCATTTCTAGTTATAGATAAGTGTGAAGGAGTACATTTTCGTTGAAATTGTCCTCTTGGTTATTATATGATGACCTATTTTTACTTTTTTCTTTATCTGAGGGGAGGATTACTTTATACGGTACTTCACAGATACACTTTTTTTTTTAAATTACGGTATCACAATGTTGTGGTTATTATCAATTAAAAAAAAAATCGCAAGTTCAAGATACTTATATATTAAATAATCGCCATTACAATATCTTGTTTAACAATTTCTTATTAACTTTTTTTTTGTCCTAAGGACATTTTATAACACATCGAGATTCAAAAATAAGGTCCTCATTTTGCTTTCAGATACATTTCACATAATCATGGCCCGTTGTCCCCTTACTACAACAACGCTTCCAATCACACGAAAACAAAACAAAATAAAAAACTAAAAAAAGAAGGAATCAACTAAAAACAGAAATGTCAAGCATACAAATATTAATAACTCTCACATATACAACCTCAACTGCTCAAGCACACACCAAACGATTGTTTATTTTACGTGAATGCACAAACAAAATAAAATAAACAAAAATAAAAATGCAACGTTAACTTTATTAATTATTTTTAAATATAATTTTTTAATAGTTTTACCATTCTTTTGTATAATAATTTCTACCATATCCATAAAAATTAATCGATCATTTTTTTTTTCAATAATATAATTTTCGGTAGTTAATTCCTTTTTTCATTTTGTTTAAACTTATTAAATCTATTGTTTTTTGTTACTTAATAATAAATTTGATAACATTCATTCATTCTCGCATTTTTATTTATTTTGACAAATAAGTTACGATACACACATTTAAACCACTAAACCTAATATTTTTTTTTTTTTTTTTTTAATAATTTTTTGTTTAAAAATTCATTCATTACAATGAGAGATACACAATTAATACACAATTAGTACTTTATTATTTGTTTATTTTTGTTTTTGTTTTTGTAACCTACATACTGCGAATTACCGCCATGGATTAAATACATATAAGTTATATTTATATATATTTATAAATGTACTTTTTGTGTGTTTTTATTTTTTTTAAATTGTTTATATATATATTCCTTGGCAGTTTTTCAATATTTTTTTTTAAATTTTATTTTTTAATATACGTTAATTATGGCATCACAAGAGACTGACTCTAGTTTACTATACACATTAATTAAACCATCTTGGCCCACAATTTGAATTTTTTTAAAAATTTTTCTTTTTTAAATAATTTAACTTAATTTTTGTTTTAATATATATATATTTATTCTTAAAATCAAAACGAAAAGAATTGTAATTTTTTAATGAATGTTTTTAATATATGTTGAAGAGGAATAAAAACGATTCTTACGATCGATTTTCTTTTTAAATATTTGTACCCGATAATGTACACTTGTTATTTTTAATTACTATTATTATTTTTTTTTAAATAGATTGGGAAAAATAATTAAATAATTGTTTTCACATTTTATTATTATTATTATTACTTTTTTAAAATTTTTTTTAAGAAGAAGATAGAACCCAAAATAATATACAAATTTTTATTTAGTTTCAGTAGAGCGAGGCTGGAAGCAAGATGCTTAAATGGAATAAAAGAGGAAAAAAGGGGAAGCAATAGATAAAAAAGATAAGTAATATATATTTATTTGTGGTACTTTTTTTTTTCTTTTGTGTCTGTCTGGCTACGGACTGGCATTTTATTCATTTATTAAATATTGTTTTTGGTCATTTGTTTGAGCGGCACGATTGGATGATTATTTTATATTAATAGTTTATTTTAAATTTTTCATCATCTTCAACTTCTGCTTCCAGATCTTTATTAATCAACACGTAGTTGATTTAATCTTATTATTATTATTACTGTTTATTTTAAAATAAGCAGCCCAGATCGCGCCGCTCCGATACTTTAGTGCCTCAGTACCCGATAGCCATACTTCACTTTTTTTTTTGTTTAATCGTTGATTTTATCGCACCGCTAAACGCGACATGAAGCTCTCACACTTCACCCTAACCCTAACCCAAGGTGTATTTCACCCTAAGGTGTATTTTTTCATTTTCTTTTCTTTTTTTTTTTTTGCAATTTTATATATATCTCTAAAGTTTATATATTTTTAATATCCTTATATATAAAAAAAAAATATATAAATAGAAACGACATTGGAGGAAAATGGGGGGTGTAGTGGTTACTTTTATATATATATATGTTTTTTTTTTTAAATATATATATAAAATGGTGACTGAGAATGATGTAGTATTTTGTGTGTGTGAGTGTGTGTAAGATGGAGGGGATTTAGGAGAGATGGTGATCTAGTTCCAGATGCGGAGGAAACTATCCCAGGAGCCCGTCGCAACCGCCATGCCGTCCTCTGTCACGCCGAGGCACGACACTCGGTTATCATGGCCAGCCAATATACCTGGAAATATTAAAAGATAAAAGAAATTAGAAAAATAAATATTACTTAATATAAAATCCTTTCAAATGAGTTATGTACACGAGAAAAATTTCAATATAACGTATTAAGAATTTCAAAATGCGTCAATACTTTTTTGTCTTTTTGAAATTTTTGTATACGTGAGCTCAATACTAGAACTAGACAACTCGAATGTTCTAGATTTTGAGTTAACTGCACTAAAATATTGTTCAAATAGTAACCGTTTCAATGCTAAGAGATGGGTAACTAAAAAATGTTATCTGGAGTCATTTTATTAGTTACCGTCCTCTAGCATTGAAACGGTTACTATCTGACAAATGCTAAAGCAGTTAACACAAAATCTAGAAAATTCGAGTTGACTAGTTCTAGTATTGAACCCCGATTATATCTCTAAACAATATGCGCAGCAATCCGAGAAAAATCCAATTGTTTTATTCAAAGTGAAAGAGATCTTTCAAGGTCTCAGTGTAATATCCCTATAGCAATTTATTTATGTGCTTATTGAAATGGAGCCTGAAATTATAGGTGGCATGGAAATAATGCTTTAATAAACTCGAGATTAACCGTATTAATTTATCGATTAGATTTAGCAAATTGCTTGAAATCAATGTCTTAGGAGGGGTGTAGAATATTTTCATTGAATCAGATGCGGGATTTGCGAAATCGCAATCAAATATTCATGTTTGTTTACTGGAAACTAAGTGTAAGAGCTAAGGTGAATGAATGGTGAAAGGTGGTTGTAAACTAACAGAAAAGAGACTGAATTCCTGCTACATAGTTCTCATCTGAAATAACTGTACATGACTTACAAGAGAGTAATGACTTTTTTATATGGGCCTATTTTACTGGTGATGTCATTTTTATATTAAGATGTAAATATTATCCTAATATTAATAATAATTATTAATAGGATATAACACATTACCCTAAATAATAAAAAGAAATTATAGTAATAAACAAAAAACCTACCAGCACGTTCTGTTTTCATGGAGTCCCATACATTGCAATTAAAATCATCATAACCAGCTAACAATAGTCTGCCAGATTTGCTAAATGCAACACTTGTAATGCCGCAAATGATGTTGTCATGGGAATACATTGCTAGTTCTTGATCTGACCGGATGTCGAATAGCCTACACGTCGCATCATCTGAACCGGTTGCAAATGCATATCCGTTAGGAAAGAACTGGAAAAAGAAAAAAAATTACAATAATATATAAAGTAGTTAGTTATAATAAAGTACTAAATGTCCAAGTAAGTGTTACTATTTTTATAGCTTGTAAAAGTTCAACAAGTGAAGTAGATAGACGGCCGCGGAGACAGTATTTACTGGGCGGATGCATTCACAATCTAAACTGATATTTGTCGGGGGGGGGGGATCATAATAATTTTGACTATGAACATTTTTGTGAATCAGACAAGCCAGGATTTCCCAAAGCTGATTCCGCCGAGACCGAAAGCCACCATTCAGGGGGGGGGGGGAGTTTTGGCACTAAGCACCTTTAGAAAGAGATATAAATCGCAAGTATCCTTGATATACCCCAGGGCTAACAACATAGATATCCAACAAAAAGCATCAAAATTTGCAAATTATATATTTTTATATATCACATGTTTCATGCAATCTTGAGGTGCGCGCACATCTCACCCCCTATCGAGGGGTCTATGGTTATGTATTGTTTACAAAAACTCATTTATTCTTTCTAATTATTATTATTTAGGCTTAATAATTTTTCAGAACGATTGTCTAATTACTTGACAACTTACTTCCGTCCTCATGCTTGTTATGTATAATTCTAACCGGAAGAGATCACCCATAAATTTTACTTCCAATAATTGTTGTCTTAAGAATTTTCAGTTTATTATCCAAATAACTTTTAAATTCTTTTAAATCCAAATCAAAATTCATCTATTGATTCCACATATGGAAAAGTCTCTTTGCAAGGTGAAGCAGCAACAGATATAAATTTCAATTACATATGAATTCCATAAAGATAACGAATTTCAAGATGACGAACTTCACAGTTATGGAATCAGATGAATCCATCTGAACAAACTGAAGTAAATTTACAAATACATTTTTAATGTAAAATACGTGTTTTAGGAGGCCCTATTTGGTAAAAAGTGAACGTTTCTCACACGAAAAAATGAACGTTTTCTCACGGGGGGGGTGTGTTCCGGTTGTTCAAAACGTAGAAATGTATTCTACGCATGTTACAACTGTCGTATGACAGATACCGTTTGATTTTTTTTTTTTTACCCGAGAAATTATGTCCAACATACCATACCAATCCTGGAAAAATCTCTACATTTCAAAACAACTCATTCATTTTTTCATATTCATCTTAAAACTGAGTTGTGAGAGCTCCGCGAAAAAACCCTTATTCCTACTTTTCAAACTAATTTAAGGGACGGGCTAGCAGATAAGATAAGCCAGAAGAGGGACAACACTGTGGTAGTTTTCAGTGACCAAGAAGTACACTTCAGAAGATAAAATGTCCAGGTGATGTAATAGACCCGATACTCGTAGAAGTAGCGAATAGGTTGGAGAATGCTGCAGGAAGGATACATATAGCGTGGATCAAAGGGCATGCCGGGATCCAAGGTAATGAATATGTCGATATCCTGGCAAAAGATGCTATTAAGTCGGGTGAAGACATTCCGATAGCTAATTTGAGAGATATTAACAATGCTCTGAAAAGTAAGTATTTAGAACTATGGCACGATCAATATGGAAAAGAATATAGAGGCAAATATTATTCAGACATAAGCCTCGAATCCCTTGTAGACCTTGGTTTGAAGAGTTGGAGGAGGAAAGGCAATTCTATACCACGATAATGCGATTGAGGTTTAACCATAATCTCACCAAGCCGCACCTTTATAAAATACGCATCGTAAATAGTCCCAAATGCGATTGCGGTAACGGAGAGGCGACATCAATCATTTACTCTTTAGTTGTAAAATGTATAGTAAAAAAAAAGAAACGTTTGTAACCGAACTGTCCAAGTATGTACGATTTCAAGAAGATATGATACGATTGCAAAAAGCATATTGGCTGGCACTGATGGAAAAGGAAGTGCTTGTTTGCATATACAAATGAAAATATAAGTCGGATTAGGAATTATCTTTCAGTACATTGTAGTTCTGTGCTCATTTCACTTCTACTAGACACCGAAACAACATAATATTCAAAGGCATTAAGCATAAAATTGTTTCAGATATGACATGTCTAAAGATTAAGGATAAGAGCCGCATCGCTCAAAATACCCTTATCTCTGCAAGGATGGAGAATGAAGAAGGGGAAGAGGGTGCAGAAGCCTAGCGGAAGACTACAAGAGACATGTCAATTTGAAAAGATAGGGCTGCTTTTTTTCCACCAACATATTGGCAGTTGCAGGCAATTAGAAGCTAAGGGTAGTTAATAATGTCAATATGTTGGTTTTTTCCAGCCCTCAAAATCAAAATAACTGGTTAATGTCAAACAGACAAAACCAAAAAACAAATAAATAAATAATTTAAGGAACCCTGGTAAAAGTTAATTATGTTCAATGATTCCATTGGCAGAATCATCCTATTAAGTGATAATCATTGAAAGTAAATAAAATGTAAAATCTAAAACTATTAGATAATACTCACTGTAACTGCATTAATATCAGACTCATGACCTGGGAAAGTTTGTTTGCACGATCCTTCCCTTATGTCCCACAGCTGTAAACATTTTAAGATAAATTTATAAGTTAATTTTTAATAATACAAAATATAAATAAATGAATATATTTGATTACCTTAGCCGAAGCATCACAAGCACCAGAGACGAAGGTGCGCATATCTGGTGACAGTGAAAGGGACATAACATCGCCAGTGTGTCCTATAAACGAAGTGCACTGTTGGCCAGTCTCTATGTCCCATAGCGCACTGAACAGCAAACAGATAAAATCATTAAAAAAAAGGTCAATGTTTATTATTATCTAAGTAAATATGACAATTGTTTATTATGGTATATATATAAGATATTCATACTTTTTTACTTTCTCTTACTGATGGTAGTAAGAGGGAGAGTATTGCATCATTGTCAAATTTTCGAAATTGAGTTTTCACCGGAAATATATTTGAGTTGCCCTGATTAAGAAAAAAAATGTTTTTTACAAATGCTTTGTGTGTGTAAGAACAAACTATCTCAAAAAGAAAACTCGCATTCTGTTTAGGTACTATACATGAAGGAGTTGGGCAAAATCCATCACTGGAATACAACATTACCGATTTTTTTTTTTTTTAAGTGTTTCGTTATTTTCTCGAAAACTGCTCTAACGATTTTCTTTAAACTTTGAATACCATGTACATCTATATATATAAAAATTCAGCATCCGTAAGATTGTGGCCGCAAAACTCGAAAAGTAGTCGATGGATTGACTTGAAATTTTTACACAATGTTGCATTTCTATATAAGAGTGTTTATATATACATTTTTTTTTACTCCGAAGTTCCCACGGAAACATGAACTTCTCCGAGCGTTTCGCGAGGTTGGCAGAAATAGACAGACTCAGACGCGTTGCGGTGGTGGCTCATTCTCTGAACCTCTTTCTCAACTACTTATAAGTACGTCTATTCGGAAGTCATATTGCGTTAGCACTTGCTTCTTCAGGTATTGCTGCTACGTTGATAGAAGGAGATAGAACAGCGCAATCAGCACTTAAACTGTCATGACTTAAACATGCACTTCACCGAAAACCCAACATGTAACATTTCTAAAACATCAAGAATGGGAAAGGATCTTCGGGCGTGCAAAATCATTGTATGGGATGAGTGTACAATGGCTTACAAGAAGTCATTGGAAGCATTAGACCATACATTGAAAGACTTGCGAAATAATCAGGTTCCATTTGGCGGAGCAATGGTGCTACTAGCCGGTGACTTCACGCAAACGCTTCCAGTGATACCTCGCTCAACCCCTGCTGATGAATTGCATGCCTGCTTGAAATATTCAACTCTTTGGAGCACAGTAAACAAAATTCAACGAATATGAGAGTTCAACTTCAAAGCGATCCAACAGCTGCCATATTTTCAAGACAATTACTCGAACTCGGTAACGGCACTGCTCCTACAAATCCGGAAAAGGGAAAAATCACCTTTCCATCTAATTTCTGCAACATTGTACATTCAAAAGCAGAATTAGTAGACAAGTATTCCATAGCATCGAAACAAATTATCAAAATCACGCATGGTTAAGCCTAAAAATCAGACTGAGCCACAGCGAAGCGTGGCCGGGTTAGCTAGTACATAATAAATACCGATACTTTTATTTGAAAAATTTTTTCCGAGAAAATTGATTTTTGGGGGGAGTTCTGGGGGGGGAACAGTAGCATTAAATATCCTCTCAAGCACTTCATCAATACAATGTATGAATCTAATACTTTGAGGATTCTGGGGGAATAGTAGCGTTAAGTAGCAGCGAATAGTAACAGTTAAGTTTTCCTCAGTACAATATATAGTGCTATCATTTGTATAATATTAACTCATAATAGTTGTATTGGTGGAATTCCAAATATGAAGAAAATAGGTAAATCAGAAGTGCGATTTTACAGAATAGAATTTTGAGATGGTTGAATTTTTCGAAAAGCTACAACGATTTCCTGTTAACTTGAATTTTAACCGCAAGAAGAAATTATAAAGGGGAAAAAATGGGGATTTTAAGTAATTCTATGCAATGTGTGGCCTTAAATTTCAACTGTCGGTTTAATGTTAATGGCTCTCTCTTCTGGATTACAATATAATCACTTCTGCTACCTAAGCAGGTAGATACTTGTTATTTTACTCCCCAGTCCATATTTATATTAGGACAAATAAGTAAAATTTGTCACTTTATACATACAAATTTTTATATATTTTATATATACAATTATATTAATAGGAGTAAGAGAAAGTCGTGTGAGTGTTTCACAACAGATTTTTTTTTTTAAATAAAAATAAACGTGAAATTAGCGCAAAAGCATTTCCGGTATATGCATTCCTGTAGGTCTACCCTTTTAAACCCGATATTCCCCTCTTAAGAAACAATTTTTCTTAAAGGGGTCGATTTATGAAAAAGGTTTGGTAACCCTTAATTTTTATAATAGAAATATAAGCAAGTAAAAAGCAAAAATAACTCACCAAGACATATCACCAGAGCTAGTTACTATCTGGTTGTCATCTAAGAAGCGACAGCAAGATAAATAACCAGTATGGCCTGGAAGCTCTCTGGACACCCTGACATTTCCCTCTCTAGTCTTCAGGCTGTAGATGGAACATATGTTGTCTAGACCGCCACAGGCAACGTATGAGCCAGAGGGGGCATATGCACAAGTCATTACCCAGGAGCTACGCAGTGGGATAGCATGTACCTTGTTCGTCGTATATGAATCCCAGACGATCAGCTTGCCATCCTGTGAGGCTGACACTAGGTTCCTGTAAGCAGAAAGAAAAAAATAATAATCATAAAGAAAAGGAAACAAAAAGGTATTTGCTGAACAGAAAAACTGATAATGATTAACATTTGGAAAATGAAAATTTAATGCATCAACTGCTCAAAGCAGAAAAAAATACAAAGTAAGAAAGAAATACTGAATTTCATCTAAGAAAAATTAATATTTCATATATTAATTTCTTATTTTACTAAGATTATTTCTAAAGCAAAAATTCTATTGATCCTTCGAGCAGCTATCCAGAAATATAATGAGAGATGTTAATTAAAAATAATCCAGGAAGAAAGAATAAATTAAAACAACCTAATGCTAAGAATAGATCTTCAATATTAATTAATTCATTTAAATAACTATTTCAAGTATGAAGGAAACAATGTTTACCTTCTCTTATCGTTGTTAAGAGAAAGAATTGTGATCAATTCAAATTTTCGATATCAAGTTTCACCAATAATACACGTTTTATGGTTCCCTCAAGTCCAAAAGTGTTTTTTTTTTTTTTTAATTAGGTCAATGTCTGTCTGAAATCGCGGAAACTTCAAATTTGATATTCATTTAAAAATTCTTACCCAGGCGACTCTAAAATAAGGTTTTGCTCCAAATAGATCACCCGGAAATTACTACTTGACTGAGTTGTTTTGCGATTTTTTTCGACGACGGCTCCAACGATTTCCTTTAAACATGGTTATGAATATCAACTACACATATAAAGAGCTACAACTTTTTTTTGAAACAGGAAACTTTTATTTTAGAGGTGCTTTGGCGTAGGGATGAAGATGTGGCGTAGGTGTGGCTTTCCTTTTAAAATAAATGCAATTCTCTACATTATAGGATTCTTTCTATTTTCTATTATAACATGAATAGAATTAATGTGTTGATAAAATTCTAAGTTTGAAGAAAATCGTTAGACCGGAAATGTGGACTTTACTGAAGAAGGGTTTTTCTCACCAGTTTTCAGCGATTTTCTTGATAAAGATATCAACAGTTTTCTTTGAACTTGGTATAATTAATACATGTACAAACAACATTTTTCTAATGTTTGATTTTTGTCGAGATTGGGGGGGGGGAGCTGGTATGTCTGGCTTACATCAAGTACCGGTTTTCTAGTTTTTTTTTTTCTTTTTTTTTTTCTTCGGCTATATACATAATATTGAAGTCAATTAAATTTAGTAAAAATTCCAAGTTTGAATGTTTGTCAGTATTAACTAAGTAAATAACAGAATTCAATAAAAATGAAACTTCCGGTTACCGGGTATTTCTTTCGTTTTGGATTTCTAAAAGGGATGAGCTTCCTGCGATTGTTCATTCACACATACCATTCCCTGAAAACTCTTTTCTTTTTTTTTTGGTACGCTAAAGTCCTCAAAACAATTTCAGTGAAATCTTGTATTTCGAAAATACTAATAAGTTTAACCTAAAGTAAAACTAATATTTTTCCATTGTATATGTAATCATAATTTATTCTTTCTAATTAACTGAAAGAAATTACATAAAAATTATAAAATATTTTCTACAAATTATTTTTATAAAATTCTAATTTTCTATTCAGTGCCCTAATTTTATTCATAAACAAAACATCTTTTTTAAAAAAAAAAACATACATTTTATTAGAACACAAAGCTTATATATATATATATCTAGAAGAAAAGATAAAAATATAGGGATTAATTTTAAGCAATATTCTTTTCAATTAATAAAACATTTTTTAACTTTCAAGAAAAAAAAAAAATCAATCATTACGAAGTAAAAATGACACTTGGTTTTCTCTACCAAACTTCTTAATAAAAATTTTGTTCAAGTGATAAAAAAACTTTGTGAACTAAAAACTAATAAACCATTCCATATTTTTTGTTTATATAGAAATTTTATTTATTTGCTCCTACTTCTCTAAGGAAGATATTTTAATTTTATTAAATAATAATTAATAATAATAAACTATTTTTTATCTTGCAACAAACTTTCAAACAAAAAAAAATTTGAATACACAACAGTGTTAACATATCATAAATGCAACTAAATTTCAGATAGGCTTTACTTAATTCTTTAATTGTATTTAGTAAATTTATTCCTATGCTAAAGAGAATTGTTCAAAACTATTAATAATAAATGAACGATGCTAAAATTAAAATAAAACATGCATAATTTTCTAATCATAACACCCTTTTTTCTTTTCTTTTTTTTTTTATTCTCTCCAACCAATTCATCAAAAAACTGAAAACTTTTTTTTAGTTTTGAAATTAATGCATTTGAACCAAATTCATAATAAAAATATAATTTTTTTTTAAAAATAGTCTTGACTACAATGGTTATTAGAAATAATTTTCATTTATGAAAGTCTCAGGAAGTTATCATTCTTTTATTTATAAGTAAATTTTTTTTATTTTCCAATTTATGGATCCAAAAAATAATAAGATGGGAAATAAAAAGTGCCAAAGCAATAATATATCATTTCTAAAACAACATTTTTCATACAATTTTATTTTACAGAGTCCAAGCGCATTCGGGCAACAACGTTTTGCCAAACGCAAAGCTGTAAAAGTATAATCCCTCTAAATAATTACAATGATTATTTTACTAATGACCAAACAGATATGGATGGAAAGAAGGATAAATTATAAAAAACTGAAACCATGATAATAAGAACAATTCCATTCTTGCAATAATTCTACCAAACGATAAATTAAAAAAAAAAAAAAAATTAAATTTCTGATTCGCAGTAAACAAGTGTCAAATTCAACCGTTTGCTGCAGCACACAACAGTAATGATCAACTATTGCAAAAGAAACTGTAACATGTGTAATTTTAAATTCTTTAATCTGAACTGATAACACAAAAGAATTCAATGCGAGCAATGATTTGTTGAAAATATGTAAAGGATCCAGCTGTGCTTGAGAATTCTTTGACTTTCCAATACTTTTTTGGCCACACTCCGCCGCGTTTACTTGTTAATTCTTAATATAATATCGTGTTCTGTAGCTTTCATCATTAAGAGAAGCCTACCTGGAGGAAGCTTTACATTCCTATTTTTCTCATAAAACAAATATGCAAATGACTTTTCTTTTTTTTTATACACATAGTAATGTTACGTGAGAAAATGGGGAGCTACAATCAGAAGTGATCCTTAGAAGCGAAGGCAAGAACTAAAACGCCGGTGGGAACCGCGGGCGTGCTTACCACATGCCCCACTACCAATTAAAATCGTCCCAATTAAAATGGCAAAGCCTTGACCCTTCTTGGGCTGTTGCGCCGAAGTTTTAAAGTTTTAAACAATGTTACTGAAACTATTATGACGCCTGGACCTTATTATATATATTTTCTTTTAAGTATGTACTATTCTCTGCCTTGAACCACTTTCTCATTTCATTAATATGAATTCTCATTTAATGAACAGCCAAAATTACACTGTAGCTGCTCACTATTTCGAAGCGATAATTGGAATGTCACCTTTGACTTCCTTAAACCTTCTCACGATACCCACAAATATCTCCGTTTATTCCGATTGAATGCCTTATTTCCCTCCATGATTTTCCTGGCTGTCTTCCTATCTACCTACTTTTTTCAAGCACTTTTTGTTTTTCTGCTATAGGATTCTTGCATTCTAGAGACCTCTTCGCTATGATTCGCTTTCTTAAGGCTTGTCCCAGCAATCACTGCTTGGTCTGTCTGGCAATCATCAATTTAGCATCGGACCCAATGATTAGTAGTGAAATGTGAAGCAAGAAACCCTACCATTTCTCACATGCCATCCCTACTAACTTCAGCATGCCATTTTGCTTTCCAAGCCAATTTGGAAGAACGTCTTGCTCAATCAGTACACAATAAACACCATTACGGCACTTTTTTCTTCCTTAAAAGAATCTTAATCGTTTAACTGGAACGAAATGCTATATTTATGTTCTGGCAATGACTAGGTGGAATCATAGGTTTCTAAGAGCAACATCAAGTTGGAACCTAATAAAATTACTATGAAATGAAGACTGATTTTTTATTATTTTTGTAATAAAAAATGAGAGAAAGCCTTCTATATAATAGATATCTATTTTAGAATCCAAAAAAAAAATTTTTGTCACATATTTCCTGTGTTGGAATGGAACAAGAGTATATGAAGAAATCTAAGACGTTCTTGTTAAAAAGGCTAATTTACGATTGAATGACTTTTCTGGCGGAAGAAAAAGTATAGTTTTTTTTTCTTCTAAATTTTGGGATCAATAATAAAATTCTGAAACCAATCGAATAAATAAATTATTGCATATGAGCATCTTATTAATAACAAAGAAAAAAAATAAAACCAATCCAAAAAAACTTGAAAACTTTACCAACCAATAAAAAAGAATCAATATATTTTTTAAAAATTAAAATAAATAAAAAAATAAAGAAAAGAAAGCAAACGGCTACTATAACATAGTATCTAGCTACATGCTCACTGTTTGCTAGCAAATATTTATATGAGAGGGCAAATATAAATAATTACTAATTAATTCAACAAATCAATTCTAAATATTTATCTAAAGCCACATCATGCAATCCTAATTAATTACCATTATCATTTTAAAACGATTCAATAAAAAAAAAAAAAAATCATAATCAAAAAGCATCAAAAAATGGGAAATATAATATAAATAATCAGATTTTTATAACTTATATTTTAAAACTTGGATTGTCTATAAAACTTAAACGATAAAAAAAAAAGTAAGTATATATAGGAATACTTCTTAGAAACCATAATTTTTTTTAACTTCAAAGTAAAAAAAAAATCATTGAAGCGAAATCTGTGATTAAAGTGATATACTCGGGGAGAAAAAAAAAAAATCGCCTTTAAACTTGTGTGATAATTATTAAAAACAATTCATGTAAATAAAAAAAATAAAAAAGTGAATATATTACTATTAATATTGTTCTTCTTAATAAAACTGAAGTATCTTTCTCCACTCCTGATAATAATGATAGCTCCTTGTTTTCCTCTCTCTTCTTCTTCTTCTTAGATCCATTGGCTCCTTCGGGAGTACTGTGGGTATATCAACGAAAACATACCATTTCCGACTCCTTCACTTCACTTTTCACTCCTCACAAAAGTATATTTTCCCCTTCCACCCATGGTTTCTCCAATAGTTCACACTCATTTCTTTGATTTTGCCTGGTTTATTATTTAAAATTTCTTCTTATTGAACTGGAAGCCTGGCCGACTGGAAGTCTGTTTGAAATTTCACTGAGCCGTTTGGGGAGGAAAAAAAAAAAAAAAAAAAAAAAAAAAAAAAAAAAAAAAAAAAAAAAAAAAAAAAAAACACCTTTTAGGGCGTATAACTGAATATTGAAATGAATTCCTATCTCACAGCGGAAGTTATCTGGTTGGATATATTGTGTTTACCGTGATGTAAAGCTTGGCAAGAAGCGTATCTTAAACATTTTTATGGTTACGCCATAGTCCTTCACCACTGGTATATAACTTGGCCAATCAGTAAAGTGAAGTAATCAAACTTGGCCAATCAGTAAACTGGAAATTGGTATAAGATATAATTTGACCTACAACTCTTGAGTTCTGTTTGAGAATCATCCAAAATCTTGTTTATTACAGAATGATATACACTGTCACTTTCTACATTTAATTATATTAAGGATACTACGAGGATAATCCGGAAAGTAAGGTTACAAGGTGCATAGCTCTTGCAGGGAATTTTTTTTCAAAGTTGGTACCACTGCTGTATAGCGGAAGCCTGATGAAGCGAACGAGCAGTGGCGAACGTCATCATCTCCCGACTGTCGTTGTGCTGAAGGTGATGGGGTTAGATGGGCGTCCTCACCATAGTGCGCCCTGCACTACGCTACCTGAATGCAAAAAGGATATGAGTGCCGCCGCGATTCATCGCGAAATCGTTTCATTTTATGGGGAGGAAGTTATGTCAAGACAACATCTCTCGTATATGGACTAAGCTTCAGTTCAATATGCGGAATAGACAAGACGAAAATATACTTAACAGCAGTTCCAGTTTTGCTAAATGATACGAAAGCACTGCCTCTAATAGCCACTGATTGCCGCAGCTGGAGAATCCAAGAGTCATGCTTTTTCCCATCCGTCACACAATGTTCACTGTTGAACACTAAAGGGCGAAGGTTTGACCACGGAAATGTTTTCTGGATTCAGAACTGGTCCGCAATGCCTGGAAGCCTGCCTAGGCGATGCGTGAACGGCCAAAAAAATACTGGTCATCCATGAGATAACATACATTTTATGCACTCTTTTTTTTTTTTTGTTAATCCATGTAGTCTTCACTAATACTTCAATATGTGCTCTTTCATAAGCCGGCTCTGCTAATTTAATATAAGCTCTACCATTTCAATATTAAATTCTTGATTTGTAACACTTAAAATTGTAGCTAATATTTTTTGATGAAACTGCAAAGTTGGAAACAACGAAACTTTTTACTGAACCTATCTGAATAAATAATTGATAATTTCAAAAATGCTTGTAAAAGGAGATGTTTTATTGTAATTAAAGCGTAAAAAAATATT
Source organism: Triatoma infestans (assembly GCA_011037195.1). Lineage (NCBI taxonomy): Eukaryota > Metazoa > Arthropoda > Insecta > Hemiptera > Reduviidae > Triatoma > Triatoma infestans. The sequence goes on from JAAEAF010014894.1 coordinate 186,374, forward strand.
TGGAAAAATTTTAAAAATAAAGAAATAATATTAATAAAATATCTGCTATTATGGAGCTAATTAAAATTTTAACAATCTGAAGAATAAAAATAAGTAAAGCCTATCCAAAATAATATTAAAAAAAACAAACAAATACAAGATAGTTTTTTTTTCCAATTTAAAAAAACCAAAAAAATTGTGCAATTCTACAGTGTTCAATAAAAATAAAGCTGAAGTTTTAAAAAGAAAGAAATTGACCGCATTAATAATTAATAACAAAATGAAGAAACCGGAAAGAAATTCGAAATACAGAAAGTGCATTAAATAAACCGTAAACATAAACAATATATAAAATATTTTGAGAGAAAATTATCTATTCTAATTTGAAGTAACACGGAAAAAATTAAATTTCACTAAATGAAATTAAAAAAAAAAAAAAAATGAACCGAACAAAAATTCATACTACACAAACTGTTCATTTTTTTTTTGATAATGTACTTATATATATTTTTAAATACTTATTTATTTTACATTGAAATTATTTCTTACTTACCCACTAGTAATTGCCAAGGTTTGCAAATAAAGAAGTAATTTTATATCAAAGTTTTAAAAACCAAAAATAAAAATAAAAAATAAAGTGATCAAAAGTTGTAATTAAATTTTACTTTATTAATTTACATTAAAAAAATAAATAAATAAATAAATAAATAAAACTAGTAATTTATGAAACCTTAAAATATATAGAATGAGACGTTTAATGATTTCTGTGACGTTATTATATTTAGTGTATTATATAATGCATGCGTCTATCTAAAATATTATGTTAATTAAGCTGTATTTAAAAAAAAAAAAAAATGAATATACATATGCATACATCAAAACATTAACTGAATATTAATGAAACTAAATTTAGGAGCACTAGAGGCTTGACATTTTATTTGACGTCATAGTGTGTTTAGGAGAAACTAAACGATGAAAACAATTCAACAAATTAGTCATGACAATCATATATAATGAATAGAAATGAATGTTATTTCTTTTTGTTATTTATAGAATTGTTTGCATTTAACTTTTATTAAAAATAGCAATTTATTTTTATTAATGAGATTATGTTTTGACGAACTAGGATGAAGAAATTGGATAAGATGGAAATTTATTAACTGAACAGGATTCTAAAAATTCCTGCTATGAAAATAAGGATCTGAGTAAAATGAAATTCTATTAGAATGAGAAGGTTTAATAGAAGATGTCAAAGATGGAAGCGATTTAAACTATTGTAGAATAGCTCATAGAAAAACTGATAGCTCATCAAGAAAGAAATGTCACAGAAGAGACAGAGAGGAAGTGATAGGGAAGGGAACTGCAGAAAAAAAAGAGGCTTACAAATAAGGATAAAAAAAAAAAAAATGCAGAGATGACAAAAAAGGAGTGCTTCAGAATATGCTGAAAGGATCTGCGAATGAGAGTATAAAAAAAAAAAGGGAGGTGAAAGTAGCAATGACATACGAGAGCAAATAATGTAAGTAAAAAGAGTACCAGTAATAGAATTGAGATTGTCTTAAAGACAGACAGAGGTATAGGTCAAGGATGGTAGAAAGAAAACTGGAGGCGGATGACCTTTTTGAGTGGAACAGGAAAAGAAACGAGACAAAAACTAGATCCAAAAAGGATCCCTTCTCAATGATGTAAATTATAGTTTTGTCTTAAATACGTGCAAGGGAGATTAGTTCCCATTAACTCCACCAACACTATTATCAGTAGCAGGATGTCAGCCTGGGGAGTGATGAACAAACAGCAGTATCTAGGGATTCAGTGAGGAACATGATGCTTTAGCCCAAAATTACTACAGCCCAGTTCTATGGAGTAGCTGTGGATTACGCAAATTTTTGGGTCAAGATGGCTGACAGATCGTTAATTGCTCAAGAAGGGAGAGAAATATATAATGTTTGAAATACGAAGGTCATTCAATAAGTAACGAGACAAATGAGTATTTGATAAGCATAACCTGAAATGTATTCAGTTAACAATGGCGAGTCCGCTCGAGCACTGCATCTCGGAAAAGCAACGCTCAGTGATTAGATTTTTAGTGGTATGAAAGATGGTGTTGAAAGTGTATGAGAATAATTGTTTGAACCGTTCGAACGTTTACAAATGGTAGAACAGTTTAAAAGTGGCCGTGTAAGTGTCTGTGACGAGCAACGAAGTGGACGACCGGTTGAAGTTATAACTTCCTCCCTCGAATCTCGCATTAAATAATTAATTCAAGACAACAGGTGTATTACTGTTGAACTGATAGCTGAAGAAGTGCACGCGAGTACTGGAACTGTCCATAACATTATTCAGAATAAGCTGCAGTACAAGAAAACCTGTGCGAAATGGGTTCCAAGACAACTTACGGACGCCCAAAAAGAATCACTTCAAAAAGTGGGGTGGGAGATCCTTCCACATCCCCCCTACAGCCCCGACCTTGCCACATCGGACTTCTATTTGTTTGGATCCCTTAAAGAGGATTTACATGAGAAACATTATCACTCTAATGAAGAACTTAAAAATCAGGTGCATAAGTTGGCTTCGAGATCAACCCAAAAAATTTTATGCCAGAGGCATATCAAATTAGAAGAACGATGGGACAAGTGTATAAATGTTGCTGAAGACTATGTTGAAATGTAGCCAAAGTTTTTTATTGATTAAATAAATCGTTTTTGAGCTGCAACGATTTGTCTCGTTACTTAGTGAATGACCCTCGTATAATATGACATTGTATTTTGTGTGCATATAACATTGTTACTTTCTTTTACTGCTGTAAAAGGAAGCATTACAATCGTCAAAATTCAGTGTGTGTGTGTAAATAGTATACAATATGTTATTAGTGTGTGTGAGTGTGTATGTATGGTGAACTAGACTTTTGCCTGTGGGAACGCTAATCCCCTATATATGCTAATTCTGAGGCAAAAGCGGGGTCCTATATACATTCTGCAGTGAAACCACAATCATTGAAAGATATGGCTTCAGTATACTAAAATCACTCAAATTGGATGAAACGTGTTCTAGAGAACATGTTCTAGAGAACATGTTCTAGAGATGTTATTGCCTAAGTCCGAAGGATGTCTGAGGGGACCAGGAAAATAAAACTTTCACAGCTTATTCAAAGGAAAATCAAATTTCCTAAGCAAAAAGCTCATTCTTATCATTAAAAAAAAAAACAATAAATTCATTAAAACTAAAAATACAGCGGTTTTTGTGTATATTTAATTGTTTCATTTTACTTTAAGCGTGCGTTATTTGTTCTCATACTTTTCTTTGTTAAGATTTCCAGACAATTTTTAATAAATTTCATAAATTGTACGCACTTTAAGGTTTCCTATAAAACTAGAAACCAAATTTAAAAAAAAAAAAAAAGAAGGCATAAAAAAGCAAAAAAAAATATTAGAAATAACTAAAATTAGGAATGTAGACTTCCAAAGAAATCAAGGATTTATTGTTACTAAATGCCATCTATGTAACAAACAGAATAAAATTATAATATAAACATTTCTAATTAAATAAACAAACCAAAAACAAAATTATAATTGATAACCTTTACATAGATCCTTGAATGGTATGAAATAAAATTAACAAATTACAATATGTATACATGAGCTATGTACAAATCCTTTATGTCTTTGGTATATTAATGATTTATAATAAACAAAAATAAAAATAAAATACATATATATAGAGAGAGTGAGACAAAAAAAGAAAAAAAAAAACAAAACATGCAATTAAATTAAATAACCAACCTGGAATCAGAACCCCAATGCATGGCATAAATCTTGGCCAGATGTCCACGTAAAGTTCTTCTAGTGCGCATCTGTATTCGGCCGATCGGCTCCATATTGCTGGTAGCCTGGACCAGGCTGGTGTCGCAGGCAGCTTTTCGAGCATCCTGTAAACATTTTAATACATATTTTTAAGATCTAGAAGCGGGTTTGATGTAGTGATTATAAACATGGACTAGTAAAACTGGGAGATAACCAGTTACGAGTCCCGTGGATAACTCCTAAATTTATATTAGCTTAAAAAATGTAAATTATAAAGCATGTGCTGCCCCCCTCTCATCCATGACAACTAATTTGTAGTTTGGCGTTAAAAGCTCGGCTGAAAAAACAGACATTACATTACTTTATTTTTAAGATTTTATAAGCTCATAAAATATAAGATTATATGAAAAGAGACAATGGTTATACTTTTAATGAAGTTAATTAAAAGAATCTCACAAATGACACATTTTTTTGGCATAATCCTCTTATACATAGGTTGGGAACCTTTCTACTATCGAGCCAATTATAATTTTATACATGGTCAACGGGCCGCATACTATAAACTCTGCACCTCCAAAAAAGTGGTAAACAGTTACGGCGGTAAACTTTATATATATCAAGACTGTTCTCACACGCCCCCTTGGATATCAAACTATACGAACATCAGTCGCCAGCGCAGCCTAAAATTTTGTATTGGGCCGCGCGACGCAGAATGTCTGAGAATAGCCGATGTTATAGCGTTGGGAAAAAATACTTTATATCAACCTGCTATTTTTCTCAGAGAAAAATAGCAGGGATCCTCAAAATATTTATATATTTTCGATAAAAACTTAAATTGCGAAAATTTGACACGATTGTACTATTTTCTTAATGTAGAAAAAAGTAAAGTAAATACGAGTATGAAAAAAAAAAACCTATGGCATATATTTCAAATAAATTTTGGTAATGAAAAGAAGGTTACTTTGAAAAGGTTATAGTAAGTTGTCATATGTTAGAAGTTTAATGAAAAGGAGAAGGTTACCTTTAGATAGGTTATACTAGTTTGTATTATTCTTCAACAATATTACATTATCGGAAATTTAATGTACTGTTATTTAATATTATTAATTAAGTATTTCGAATGTGTCAAATTTTCAATATGTAGTTTTCACCGAACATATTTTGAGGGTCCTTAAGTTCGAAAAGGTGGCATTTGCAAAATGGCTTTTCTCTGTGCGTCTGCGTGTATACTTATGGTGTGGACTATAATAGCTCAAAAACGAAAAATCGCAGGAAGTTCAAACTTGATATTCCGTTTAGGTATCACGAATTATTTGAAACATATCTCTGGGAAAATTCATTTAAGGCGGCTTTTGGGAGGGGAAAGGTTATGGGGGGAAGTGCTAATTTAGTTTTATCATACGATTCCTTCATTTAAATTAATATTAATTAGAAAAAAAATATGTTGCCACAATATTTTTCTACGACTTTCTCCACAAAAACATCAATGGATATCATTAAGTTCGTTTTAACTTAAACTGCAAATACTGAGACCTATTACTTTTATTTGAAACTTTTGTGATGAAACTGAAGAAGTTCATCTAAGGAGACTTTTGCACTTCCGGTAGATGGATTTTGTCCGAAACCTTCACGTCAGAAGCGGTGGTAATACCTAAATGGATTACAAAGTTTGAGCTTCCTGGTGTTTTTTTATTTTTGAGATATTTTCTTCACATACACACACACACACACACACACACACACGTACAGATCATTCACTAAAAACATTTTTTTCGTACTTAGGAGACTTCAAAATTGTATTTTCCGATGAAAACTCAATTTCGAAAATTTGACACTACCAATACTTTCTTCTCTTACTTAAGGAGTAAGAGAAAGTAAAACAGCTAAGGAAAAATTTGGAAAAAAAAAGAATTTTTTTATACGTATATACGGGTTGGGGCCCCTCCCCCACCGGTCGACGATAATAACTGAAGAAGAGTTAGATGGATAGGTTGAGTGTGTGTGTTGGACGGAGATATATGAAGAGGGACGGGGGGAGGACACAATCGTTCATTGCTCGACAACTCTATATAAACAAGTGGCTGTCCGGAGGGGAGCTGTCTGTGTGTTGTGTGCGCGCGTGTGTGCGGCCCTCACTCCCCCAAGATGGCTGCCCTGTATTGATCGTCCACACAACACACCCTATTTACTACTACTCCCTTCTATTTCTTGTAGCCCAGCACACACACGCACACACACACCTCACTCTACATCGTTCGCACTGCTTCTCATCTCATCTACCCTTATTACCTCACCTACTCTATATATATACTTTCATTTGTTGTTCGTATATACACAAACACACACTACTCTAAATACATAACATTTATTTATAATTAATTTACAATGGGGTCTATTCTGGATATTTTTACTATTTTTTTATTTTAATAAATAAGATTAATTCAATAGATTAACTATTAAGTCTTCATTTAATTAATAAAATAAAAGAACAATAAATTATTACAAAATAAAAAGAAAGAAAAGAATTTTAAACTTATTTTAAAGTACAATAAACATAATGGCCTATAAAAAAAGAAGTAATTAATATAAAAATCAGCCTTTATAATGAAATAATCTTACTAATTTCAGCTCCATACTTTCAATTTCATATATCTGAAAATTTCATACTACTTGAATCAACAAAAATACAATTTTAAACATATTCTTAATTTAAATTTAAATTAAAATCTCATAAGATTAAAAAATAAAATAATTAAAAATGTTAGATTAATTTTATTTAAAATAAAAAAAAAAATAAGGTTTTTGGGAAAGTATAAGATGATGCCAAAATAGATTAATGTAAAACAATAAATTATTTAAAAATAAATCAAAATCAATAATATTATTAGGAAAATAAAAATAATGAATACTACAATGAAATGAAATCATCAAATTATCCAATTTTCCTGGTTAAATAACTTTATTATATACCTTAAAATTGGAGAAGACCACGCCCATGTGGTTCACTGAATTCTTGTTACAATCTACTGCTGTATGTATATATGTACCGTTTTTAAACATTTATATTTTATTTATTTAAAATGTTGGAGAACATGTATATATATTTTTTTTTACTTTCTCTTACTCATGCATTAGTATGAGGAAATACTGTAATTGCGTCAAATTTTTTATACTGAGTTTTCACCGGATATATACGTTTTGAGGCCCCCTGTGTAAAAAAAAAAAAAAGTCGTAGAAAATGCAAACTTGGTATTCCGCTTAGGTATCACCATGGGGCGATCACAGACAGGAAGTTATCTTGTCAAAATTCCTCCAACGGAAGTACCACTTTACTGAATTTTTTTTTCTTCACTTTTTTGCGATTTTCTCGAAAATAGCTCCAACAATTTTTTTTTCTAAACTTGGTATAACAACTACACATACAAAGATCTGCAACTTTTATTTGAAACATTTCTCCGGGAAAATTCATTCAAGGGTACTTTTCGGGGGGAGAAGTGGAGGTTTATGTTACCTTTAAAGTGCTATTTCAGTTTATTCCACAATTCTATTATCTAAATAATATTAATTAAAATTAAATATGTTGTTGAAATTTCGAGCCTAAAGAAAATCGGATGACCCTAAGTGCGTTTTTACTGAAAAGTTTCTTTTTTTCCAGTTTTCTGCTGTTTTCTCTAAAAGAATCCAATGATTTTCTTCAAACTATGTGTGTGAACTACAACATATAAAGAGCTACAACTTTTATTTGAAACATTTCTCCGGGTAAAGTCATGTAACGAGGCTTTTGCGGTGGGGGGAGGGTTATGTTTAACTCTAAAGTACTATCTTAGTTGAATATACAATTCTATCATCTCAACAAAATTAATTAGAAAGAAATGGATTGCTTAAATTCCGAGTCTGGAAATGTGCTTTTACTGAACTGTTTTTTTTTTCTTAATAGAGGAAAAATGCCTATGCCGCAACAGCCCATGAAAGGTCAAGGCTTGCCAGAAGGCGAGTTGAATAGGGGAGCGTGTGGTAAGCACGCTGCAGTTCCCACGCCGTTTAGTTCCAGCCTTTGCTACCTAGGGCGCTACTAACTGTAGCTTCCCACTTTTTATCACGGCGCTCGTAAACACCGATTTTGCCCTCACGGGAATCGGACCCTGATATTCTCGCACGAAAGGCGAGTGCGCTAGCCACTAGGCCAACGCGTGAGGACTTAACAGAGGAAAGTTTTGTGACCTCTGTGTACTGTTTTTATTTTTTTTTTTATAGAAATGGGGGGTGTTTTCCGGTTTGGGTGTCTTTGCGAATGCGTTCACCATAACTAAAATAAATAAAAAACTGAAAATTTGATAAGTTCTATAAAGCGACCAGAAAATAAGGTTTTGGTCCAAATCTGTCACCGGAAATACCATTTTGTTGAATGGATTTTTCCAGTTTTTTTTTTTGGCGCATTTTCTCGAAAATGGTTATAATGATTTCCTTTAAACTTGGTATATCTCACATACATTATAAAAGGGCTAGCAAATTTATTTTTTCATAACATTTTTCCGGGAAAATTCCTTTTACATGAGTTTCAAGGATTGACCTAAATGTGTGCCATTGCAACCTATTATTTGCTTCTATTATCTATAATATTAATAACAAATCAATGAGTCAAAAGAAAATGTGATTTTACCGAACAGTTTTTTGCGATTTTCTTTACGAACAATTAATTATAATGAGTACACTTTAAATTTGATAAACTAACAACACACACGTACGCAGATATGTTACTTTTATTTGAAACTTTTTTGGGAAGACTCTGGGGGAGTCGGGAAAATCAAAAGTTACCTTTTATTATAGTTTTGGGTGAATCGCAGAAAAAAAAAGTTTGTATGAATTTTTTTTTACCAGATTTTTTTTTTTTTTACTTTCTCTTACTGCTGATAGGAGGAAGTTACTGTGGTTAGCAATTTTCGATCTCAAAACATGTATTTCCTGTGCAAATTTATTTTCAAAAATTTGAACAAGATCGCAATACTTCCTGTTACCAAGAGACCAAGTGTAAATTAAAGTAAATAGAATCGTAAACAATTTCTGTTTTTAAGTAAACTAGAAGCAGCAACAACTAACAGGAAGCACAAAATAAAAAGTGCCGCAAAGTTGTGTCCACTGTGTTGATGTGGACGTAACAGTATGTAATATATAAATGTTTGTGAAATAAGTATTATTTTTTTTTTATATACATCATGTTCTGTGTTTATACCTAATGAAACATGTTACAGAAAATAATTATGAAGAATGGAAGGGAGAGATAAGGAAAAAAAGCTCCTATATTCAAGGCCATGATAAAATTAAAAATAACTTTTGCATTTCATTGTTATTCCAATTTAGTATATAATGGACTGAACTGAAATAAAGTTTATAATGGGTTTTATAAAAAGAAATTACTGTTTTTATAAAAAAAAAAAAAAAAAATCAATTTTTATTACCATTTATGAATTTTTTATTAATCTTCAAAATACAGCCCATTGTTATTGACTGTTGTAAGCCAAATGTTGGATCCCTAAGGTTTGGAATCAGAAAACTTTCGGACTTCCGTTTCAACTTCGGTGAAGTTATTATATTTTCTCCCGTAAAGAAAGTGTGCCATGGACCGAAACAAATGAGACGGATGGCGCTAAGTCTTGACTATCAGGTGGGTGTAAAAAGAAGTTCAATGCCATGAAGTTCTTCAATTTTTTCTATAGTCTGACAGGAGGTATGTGGCTTGCTTGCGTTATCTTGTTGGTACAGAACTTGCTTTCGATTGACCAAAGCTGAAATAACGCTGTACCATTTTTGTGTACCTTTTTATATAGTTGTTAGCAGTAAAAGTTAAAATTTATGGAAGGTCCATCAGGAACAAACAAATTTGTAATGAAATATTCGTTCATAATTCCAGAAAATGCCCAACAACAAATTATCCTATTGCACCAACCAGAAATGATCCAAGCATTGACTATCCGTCTCAGCATTTCGCTAGTAAATCCATTTCTCATCCCAAATCTCTATTCTTTTGTAGAAGCGCATGTCAAATGGATTATTTTAAGAACTTGGGCAAGTATCTATCCCTCCTGAGGTGGTGAGGCCTGTTGAGGTGTAAGTTCATGCGGCACTATCCTACAACTCCTTTTACCTTTCCCTTATATTTAAAACTAACGCGGAAACACGCACACATGTATGTGGATGAAAATCCATAGAACTACATTAGTTAGAAAAACGGCCAGTTTGTTTTCATATACCCAAATATAATCCTACAAATTTATAAGAAGCCCGTGTGGCAAGATTAATATGAACTGACTAGGATATGGACACGCTCAAAAACGGATACTGCTCTCAGGATGAAAAATCGTTGGAAGTGAAAAACTTAACAGGAGTATCTCTTATTGAAATTTTTTTAGTTCAAAGTGACAAATTTTCTTCAGTTACATGGTCAAATCAGCTGGCCACCTAAAAAGATCTTCAATCGGAGTTCACAGAGTTGTCAGAATTTCTACATAGAATATCGCCTGTAAAATGTACAATGTGTATATTTGATGTATGGGAAAGTAAAAAGTAAAATGAAATTGATAATATATATATTTTTTAAAGATCCAAATGTAATTTACAATTAAAAGCTATCTATTAGATAACTATAACCTCTATCCAGTCCTTCATAATCTTTACAAAAAACACAGACGAATAACTTATGTTAAATACTAATCACTTACTTCGTTAAATTTTTAATGAATTTTTTAATGATTACTAACCAACTAGCGGCCATTCTCCAACTCAGTTAAAACTTGGAACTAATAACCAGCCAATGATAAATAGATATCCCCGGGTATGAAAGGTAAAAACTCGTAATTTGAACTCTAAAATGTAGATGTTCAAATGGAGCAGAGAGTAAGTATAATGTTCTAGAATTGAGAGGGTGGGGTATGGGGGTCAATCTTTTTTAATTGAAATGTATTGGTATTAAGTGATGTATGTTTGTAAGTATTGTAGCACGAGCGGTTTTGTAAAGGGCTTGTGTGTATGTATGCTTAAGATAGAGATAGAAGTATTAGAAATAGAGAATAAGAACCGCTATATTAAATTATTAATAATTTACCTACATATTAAATTAGTAAATTTACTAATTAATTATTAACTGTGAATCTGTAAATACCCAGATCAAATAATTTGTGGCTAGATCATTTTACTCAGAATGTTTGAACTTATAACTGGCACTGATGTTGACTCCTTGATTAATACTGGTAGAATGTCCAACTTAGACTGTTCTTTGAATGCAGAATTTAGACTCTATCTTGAAAGAATGCCTTCTCTTGGTAGTTTAAATCCTCCCCTGTGAGAAGGGGCAAAAAGATAAAGGTGACTAAGTTCTATGAATTCTTCTGTAACGGTGTCTTCTACCTGGGCTTTCCCCTTTTTGCCAACCAACTTGCTTTTTCTTTCAAATCATTATTTTTCCAAATTATATTTATAGATATAATTTCTGGCATCCTTCACATAATCGTTCTGCCACATCTGCCTTACAGCACGTGTCTCGCATCTTCAGATTTCTTTTCATTTGTCACGTCATGGAATCCACTCTAGAGAAAGAAAACTCGAAATCTTTGAGATGGGACGAATATATTATATTAATGTATTAAGAGGAATAAGTCGAAAAATAAAAAAAAATGTGTGAGGTTCCTTTAATATACCCACCCATTATGAACCGCTAATTTTCTTTAATTTCCCATTGCTACGCTTAGTTTTTAAATTTAATAATACAAATTATAAAAATTTACTTTCAGATTTTCTGATAAAAGTTATAATTTATAAGGCGCCTTACTAATCAAACTAAAACATAATTAGAGAAAAACATAAAAACAAAAATGATAACAAAGATACATAATAATCACCTTATCTGTGAAAACAAAGGTCAAACAATAAAACAAAAACTTTTTATCAAAACTAATAAAATTCTGTAATTTTGTTCAGCGGAAAATTTATTTCTTAATTTATAGTTGGTTAAAAATTATTATCTATCTATTACGCTTTAAAAAAAAAAAGCAGAAGAAGCAAATCTGTTATCAAACACTCCATGACTTTCTCTTACTTCAAAAACACAATTTTAACTGAAAAAACATAAAAATGTATTTCAACCTGATATTTTTTTAATAAACTTATAACTGCTCTTAACTACATACACTCACAGTCTTCGCAATCACAAAAAATGGGAGTCTTATATTTTTTTATACAAAAATACAATAACTCTGTACTTTGTACCAGTTTTTGGTATATTTATGTTTATAACTAACATAAATGTTATTTACAATTCTTTATCACAAAAAATCCTAACTTGACAATAAAAACTGAAAACAATAGAAATTCAACAAGTGTGGCTTTCTGGTCTGGGGCAGACATAGTAAGTAATGATTATTTTTTTTTTAATTTCACATTATTTTTAATTGCCTAGTTAAATTATTTTATTTGCTTAACTTAATTAACATTACTATGGTGATTTCTTTTGTGGATGCCGTCAGAGCATCGCTCTTGCGAAGGAACGATACAGCTTACAATATGTGGCAGAATCGTACATTTTGGGGAAACTGGAGGAATATGGTCAAATACCAGAAAGTGGTCATAGAACGGTTACAACAGATCGGGACGACCTATTTCTTTAGATCTCAAGTTCTAGGCAATCGGTTTCTTGTAGCTCAAGGATAACTTATTACAAGTTCATGGAGTAACCATGAGTTCTGAAACTGTTCGAAGACAATTGCGAGAAGTAGGTAGCTCAGCTGGCTGGAGCCAGAAATCATCGTGTAAGCAGGTTAATTTTTGCCAATCGGACTGTAGAGCAGTGGACGGCTGTTCAGATGAATCGCGATGTGGTCTGTATTCGTTTGTGGAGAAGGCAATGATGAGAGCGTTTTCTTTCGATGTACTACTAGCGGAAGTACTCCTTTTCAGTGACAATCAATTTGGTGTGGAGTGGAATAAGTTTGGAAGCCCTCACCAAGTTAGTTATTATTGAAAATAGCGCAACGGCCGCTGCTAGGTATGTTGAAGAGCTTCTTCTAGAGGCACTCATACCGTTTGTTCTATTTACCGGGGAAGCTTTTTTGCTAAAGCTTTTGATAACGCCAGACCACTCACATCGAGTTGTCATACTCTTCTTGATGGAAGTCTGTATAAATGTGATCGATTGGCCTGCAAGTTCTTCTGACATAAATCTTATAGAACATCTATGGGTCAAACTCGTGATTAGCCTCCAACTACTCTGCAACAGATCCGTATTGCCCTCTGCGAGAAGAATGGATGGCGTTTGACAAAAACCATTCAAAACTTGATTATATCGATGCCCCATGGTATCAGTCAGGTCCTTAATTTTTTTATTTTTTACATCAATCCAAATCAAGAGTTACTGTACAAAATTAACTCTACACGATATTATTGAACTAGCGAATTGTATTAAAATTAATAGATTGCAGCTCTAAATGTTATCTATTAATGAAAGAATTAAGTGCCCCATTTTTTCTTTGGTGGCTGAGAGTATATTGTAGAGTTATCACCCCCCCTGGGACGGTTATCACCCCTCTCAAGACTAACTTCACTGTGGCGGTAGAAAACATCAAAGCTTCATGGGGGCTTCCCCTTGAGAACCGCCAGATATTCCCGCCACTTCAACCACCACTCTTTTCGGCGGAATGACGATTGGATCTGTGCCAGCCTGTCAGTAAGGGAAGGTCTCTCCCCTATGAACTTGGAGCCATTGCTCTGGAAACCCTGGAGGTGCGTTACCCCATGTCAACATGGCTGCGGGTTTACTCTGATGGTTCGTCCTTCGGGCCCAACTCAAACGCGGGAGCAGTTGTATATAATAGAGATTTTCAGTGCCCATGTCCTGTAGGGAGTATCGTGACAAATTTTGACGGCGAAGTGAAGGGGATTGTGCTTGCTCTCGATGAAATACGAGTAAGATCAGATTCACACGATGTGATCCTGGTAGACTCGCAAGCAGTGATCACGGCTGTCACCAGCTCGACCCCTCAGTACTCCCAGGATGTTCAGTACTGCCAGGTCAGGATTCACCAATTGTTAACTCGTGGAATTAACGCATTGCGGAATCCTCGGTAATGAAGAGGCCGACAGGCTTGCGGGTGAGGGCGCGCGGTCTGAGCAGCCGACTGCTCCACTTACATTAAGTACAGCCAAGCGCCTGATAGAACTCACTATTCAGGAGATCCAAGAGAGATACCGGCAGCAGACCGCAGGAAAACAGTGGGCCCAGTTATTGACACAGAACAGACGAATCCACCTACACTACCCCGTAGAGTGTCCGTGGCCTGTATCAGATTGCTGACAGGCTATGACCATCTCCAAAAACATTTACATTGCGTCGGATTGGCAACGAGCCCAAGATTGTCCATTAAGCCTTCAGGATGACATGTCCGCAGATCATCTTGACACTTGTCCCAAATTAGTGGACATTAATCTCTCTTTAATGACGAGGATAACCCCTATTACCGATATTTTAATTTTATATTGGGCCGCGCGACATAAAATGGCTGAATAGCCTAAGTCAAAATGGCATAAGGAAAAAAAAATATGGTGGAGTGCCATATATCGTACAGGTTAGTTTTAGAATCAGGTACTGAGTTTGGCTGCTTTGCAGACTGACCGCAAGGCAGCGCTATGATTATAGCCTCTGTTAAATATCTGTTGTGCAATTATAGTTTTTACGACTTAGTGTCCCAAAAAATAATTGTTTTCTAGTAAATGTTACAACTAAAACTGATAGCTTTAGATCTGTGCACTTAGCTTACCAAGTTTTTCCAAAATTATTGGAACCGTTTTCGAAAATATAGCAAAAACTGAAAAAAAAAAAAAATTCAATATAGTCGCACTCTCTGAGGTGATGGATTTGAGCTTTCTACGAATTTTCGTTTTTGATACGTTCACATACAAACAAACACGAATAGATATATAAACAATTTTCCCTTACTCTGCAGTTTACACAATTCCAATTCCAATCTTCAATCTTGGAATTTATACCCGTCGTTTATTACCCATGACATAAATATAGCTGACGGTGGAGGTAGCAAGCGCAAGTTGGAGGTTCTCAGCAAAGAGCAGTGAGTTTAGTTTGGTCCCCAGCACTTGAAATCACCCAAAACCATCCTACAATAAATTTTTCCAAAGAAATATTTCAAATAAAAATCTTTCAAAAGAAAATCGTGAAAAGTAGGGAAAAAACACTCGGTGAAGTACGATTTTTTTTTTTTTTATATTTTGTTCACTTGCTCCTCACTCACTAACAAATTATTTCTAAAAGCTTGTTTTCTTACTGAGGGACGTAAAAAAAATGTGTTTTCGATGAAAATTAATTTCATTATTTTCAACAAAACTTCCTTTAAAAGAAAAATTTAGCATCGCCGCAAAATTTGCTCTTATAAGCAGAAAGAGGAACTCCCACAATTATTAAGCTCACAGATTCTTTCTATGAAAAATCCCCCATTTTCCGGTCTATTGTAAATAAATGAGCGCAAAATAAAATTATTAATGTTTTAAAACAGTTTACAAAAACAGATGACAGACATCCTTAGCCACTCAATATGATGGCTGCGTTCTATACGTCCAATTAACAAAAACGGATACTCCCATTTCCTATTGTATTATATTTCAGGGTCGAAAGGGGGTCTCTAAAACTTTATCCAGACAATATATTCAAAAGCTTTATAGTTTTATTAAGGATATATTTAAATTAATATAATTCATTTTTATTTAAATAATTTAAAAATAAATCGTTACCATTGCAATGTCATACAGTCCTACGAAATTGATTAATTTTGTAATTGGCATAACAGCCACATAATATTAATAATATAACTATTACAAATTAAATTATTAAAAAAATTACTACCGATTTACGTCAGTGGAATCTGTGTATCCTTGTAATTATATATTATATTGCGTCAAGAGAAAATTTATTCGTATAAGAAATCTGACATTCAAGATATAGATATCAACTGAGCTCTCTTGGGCAAAAATAATGGGTGTATTTAAAAAAAAAAAATGCCCGTTTTTCAATGAAAAATGAGAGCATCTTGCCTGCCAGCTTCCATCATGCCAGCCTCGCTGATATCATTCCTTGGGTCTGGAATAAAAAAAAACTCCTGCACTCTGCTGGAACAAAACTTGTTTGTGACTGTCCAAACGCAGGGCCATTTTTGTGTACATTCTATCTAGTTGTTGGCAGTAAATGTCGGAATTCATGGAAAGCCCACCGATAACGAATTCATGATTAATTTACTCCTTCATAGTTTCAGAAAACGCATAACATCGCCATTTTTTTTTTTAAATTGCCCTCTTGCACCAACCGGAAATACTGTCTGACCACGTTCCAACCACCAATGGCCAACCTCTCTCATGATTTCACAATTAAATCCACTTCTTATCATAGGTCACATTCTTTTGTAATGTTACATTGCTTTGTAGAAGCGCATGTTAGACATGGTATTTTAAAAAGAAGTTTGCAAGTACTTTTACAAGAAGTAATTCTCTTCTGGTGGCATGTTGAGTTGTACGTTCATGAGTACTTTTCTACATCCCCTTTTTTAAGCCTCATTATTGGCAGGCATGATGGCCGCCCTGAATCTGTCTGACTTTTCTTTCTAAGGTCGTATCACCACTATTAATTTATTAAATTTTTAAAACCAACGCCGAGCAGTACGCTGATCAAGGACACATGTTCCTCTACGATTTCGCATAGAGCAGTCGTAACTTCAGCAGTTGTTCACTGTTTTTTTGTTTTTTTTTCAGTAATGACGTTAAATTAATAATAAACCATAAGTCACAAGTCACAGTTTTCCAAAAAAGCTCACAAATTGAACTGACTATTTGAAGGGGACTTAATATGCATACAAATACTTTACGGAGCCTAAAATTAATATAATACGAGGGTGGTTTGAAAAGTTCTCGGAATCACCGCTAGATGTCATGCTAGAGCAACGAGGTTCCCGCGCAATAATCACACATCCTTTGTGAGTGAACACGTGGCGCGTCAGTGCTCTTGCTGCAGGAGAGTGGTAGTGACGACTCTTTGTTGTTGTTCCCGCGTAGTGATTTGTGACAATGGAAAAAACTGAGATTCGAGCAGTGATTAAGTACTTTGTAAAGAAAGGTATGAAAGCAAAGGAAATTCATGCCGACTTTCAGAACACATTGGGGGACTCTGCTCCTTCATATTCAACTGTTGCCAAGTGGACCAGCGAGTTTAAATTTGGTCGGGAGAGCTTAGATGATGATCCGCGTAGTGGACGGCCAAAAAGTGCTACGACCCCAGAATTTATCGCAAAAGTGCATAAAATGGTCATGGAGGATCGTCGACTGAAAGTGCGAGAGATTGCTGAAGCTATAGGGATGTCATCTGAACGTGTATATCACATTTTAACCGAAGAATTGGGAATGAAAAAATTATCGGCAAGATGGGTGCCGCGGCTCTTGACATTGGACCATAAACGCACCAGATTGGAAATGTCCGAACAAAGTCTGGCCCGTTTTCAGAAACCAACCAGATTTTTTGCGCCGGTTTGTGACTACAGATGAAACTTGGGTCCACTACTATACCCCAGAGACAAAACAGCAGTCAAAGCAGTGGAAACATGCTGAGTCACCACCACCAAAGAAAGCAAAGGCAGTACGTTCGGCCGGAAAGGTCATGGCCTCAGTTTTCTGGGATGCAAAAGGCATTCTGCTGATAGATTATCTTCCTACTGGCCAAACAATTACGGGGCAATACTATGCAAACCTCCTAGACCAAATACAGGAAAAGATACGCGAAAAAAGGCCTGGTATGGCAAGGAAGAAAGTCATCTTTCATCAGGGCAACGCCCGCCCGTACACAAGTGTTATTGCCATGGCAAAACTTCATGAACTGAGGTACGAATTGTTGCCACATCCACCTTATTCACCTGATTTGGCACCATCAGACTTTCATCTCTTCCCCAAGCTGAAAATTTTCCTCGGTGGACGGAGATTTCCTACAACGGAAGAACTGACAGCCGAATTGGAGAGGTACTTTGCAGGCCTGGAGGAATCTCATTTCGAGATGGGATAAAGGCATTGGAACATCGCTGGACCAAATGCATTAGTCTACAGGGAGACTATGTTGAAAAATAAAAGCAGTTCCACCGAGGTAAGACACTTCTTTCTAGTACATTCCGAGAACTTTTCAAACCACCCTCGTATCATGTTTGTAAGGAGGGGTTTTAGAACATTTTTAAGTTTTCAAGAACACCCCATTATTACACATATTTCAAGAATCGTCAACTATCCAGCAACGCACTCCTTCCCTTAACCCTAAACTATTCATGTATTATTTCATTTTTACTTCCTCTTCTATTGTAAGAAGAAGTATAACCGGTTACTAAAGTCCCCTACAATCTACATTTTTAACCTGACACATATATTCACAAAACAAAACAAAAAAAACTGGGGGAAAAAATATTCAATAAAATGTCAGTTTCGGTTGATGAATTTTTTACTTTTCATCCTTCGTGTCACAGATACGATGGTGGATACCTAAACGGAACACCAAGGTTTGTGAGAGCTTCTTCCTCAACTGATTCTTTATTTTTGAGATATTTTTTGTTCACACACACACACACACACATACTCACACACATACCATTCGAAAATAAGGTTTTTTCGTACTAAGAAGAGAGACCTCATCAGAACATGTATTTCCGGTGATATACTCCAATTTCGAAAACTTGACGCAATCACAGTAATTCTTCTTCTAAAAGTAAGTAAAACATTCAATCGTTATAACATCTCACAGAATATATTATACGTATATCCACTTCAATCTCAGTTTTGTACAAATTTTATGCAATAATTTCCTGTTTCAATAGTAAATATAATATGTAAAAGCGTAATCTAAAATTTTATGAAAAACCTTGAATCTTAACAAATATTATTATTATTACTTAATAGCATAATAATATTTTGTATTCGGGGAACCATTTTAAAGTTAATAAGATCTGAAACTTAATAGAATTATTGGAAAACAATTACCACACTTTTCATTTTATAGGTTAGTAAAAAAGGAAAAAATAAAAGTAAAAAAATAAAAGAAAATTACCTTATAGTATTTTATTTACTAAAATCTGAACCTTTTATGACATAATAATGATTCTCATGGTTGCTCACAGATAGCAGTCTAATATTCTAATTATAATTTTATTTCAGTAAAATCAATGTATAAAAGGAATCCCCATTAGTACTAACTCTTATAAAATAATAATTAAGTACAATATCTAGGAAACTATTGCGGGTGGGAAAAACTGTAAGATTATTGATTGGTAAATAGATCTTGTCTTTAAGTGGGGCAAATCATTAAATATAGAAAAAGTATTTCCATGCTATTATTTTGTAACATTATTAATGTCACTGCGGAATTTACTATACGTACAATATCTCCAATAGATTGAAAAAAACAATTTTTAATAAAGTTGTGACTTTTTAATAAAAGTTTAGCGGGCTATGTATGGAGTACAACAATCCCTACCACCAGAACTTTAGAAGTTTAAATTGGCATTTACATTATAAAAAATCATCAGAATATTTAAAATAATTTTTACTTTCTCTTACTCCTATACTAAGGAGAAAGTAATGCGATCTTGCCGGATTATCGAAGAAAAAAAAAAGAAAAAAGGCAAATGAACTGCATCTGTGAGTGTGTATATTAATAGAATATCTCAAAAAACGAAAAGTCGCCGGAAGCTCAAACTTAGTATTCCGTTTCGGTACCACTCACCTCATCAAACACGAAGATTTCGGGCAAAATTTATCAACCACAAGCGCGGCTTTATTAAATAGTTTTCTTAGTTTTTTTTTTGCGATTTTCTCGAAAATGTCTTCAACAATTTTCTCTAAGCTTCGTAATACTATCTACACCTATCACTTTTGATGGCTACGTGGATTGACCCACAATGTAACATCTGGTATTTCATCCGTCAGCTCATTTCTAAAAGAAGCATCACAGAACATTGTGTCAAATGAGAGCAAATAACGGTCTTGTAGATTACTGTAGGGGATTATTTGCACTGCGATCTGAAAGATCTACTGTGCCCCCTGTTGCCTTCTCCAATGCACAGCCGGCTTCCAAGCAGCGTTCTCTAGCTACAGACAACACTGCCCATCACTCACTAGTCCGGCGCGCTACCACTGAGCTAATCCCTTCCTTCTCCCTTGGCTTTTGCCAATTAACTAGGGACGGAGAACCTAAGTTTGTGTACTGTGTTTGTCTTTGTCTGTAAAGTGTAGAGTGTATGTAGTTTAAGTATGTTGTGTACTGTTCTGATGAAGTGCATGGAGTACTGAGTTGTGGGTCGCTACTCCCCAAGTAACTGTCATGCAACAGATAACCCTTGCGGGCTAATAACGGTCTTTGTAAAGCTTACAATTCACAGTATTGGTATAAACAGATACATCATTTGTAGCGAATGCGGAGATTTGGAAACAATGGAAGATATTTATTTATGCTTTGTCCCGCGTATATGAGCGAAAGGAAAATATTGTTTGATAGAATCTCTAAAACAATCTCCGTTTGACTACAAATCCAATACTACAAGCACCACCAAATTTAGAAAGATGTATTGCGGTTAAAATGATTTTCTCTTTTCCACCAAAAGGAAAGTGTAAGAAGGACTTTTAATAATTATTGTATGTAATGTACACATTAATAATTAACACCCTTCAATGTATATATAAAATATTTAAGCTGGCTATGTCTTGTGCTAACGCCAAACAAAAAAAAACGTTTAATTGTGTAACTAACAATAAATATTACAAAACAATAATTAACTTCTATAATAAGTTCGAGGAGATAATAAAACTAATAACTATATATTATACAACATAGTGACAAGTTATAAAAATATTTTTAAGGACAATAGGCGATAAAACAGGATTTCAATATGGGTGCCGCAATATCATAAATAATAATCAAATAACTTAACATGTCTACACCCTACTATCTACAAGAGAAAGTGATAATATAATGTCTGCAACATTCTGCCATAAAATTGTAATAAAATTAATTATATTCTATTAACAATTTAAAAGTCTAATATTTTTTTTATTTATCATATTCAAAAAATTTAAATATATTAATAGAACTGGTTTATTTAAATTTTAATAAATAATTAATTATTAATTTTAGAAAAAATGAAGTATTATTATTAATATTAGTGGGAAACAAATACTTCATAGCAATACTTAATTCTACTTCATAGCTGTTAATGCTTTATTTTTCCATTTTAAGCCAATGGTTCTTTCTTAACTTACAATATGGTATTACAAAACTGGCTCACTTTGCCTATGTTGTAGATTTTCACTTTCCCTAGTAAGAGGAAGTATTGCAATCGTGTCAAATTTTAGATATCGAGTTTTCACCGGAAATTGACGTAAATTTCGAGTTCTAGTATTACGTTGAATGTACCTATTTAGTAGAACCAATACCCATTACCATATAAACACGGAAGGTTACGGAGAAACAAAAATCAACCAACCGGAAGTGCAACTTGACTAAATTTTGTTTTCAGTTTTTTTTTTTTCAAAATTTCCTTGAAAACGGCTTCAACGAGTTACTTTGATAGAATTCCAAATTTTCAACAAAATTTATTAACCAAAAGTTCGATTTTATAAAAAAAATAAGCTTTCCAAGTTCATTAGAAATTTTCTTGAAAAAACCACTTAATGTTTTTTTTCTTTAAACTTGTACTAATAAGTGAGCAACTTATTATAAAAACGTTATCACTTTTATTTAAACACACTTTTCGAATAAAAACTGATTTTAAGCGGATTCTGTGGAATTTGTAACGTTAAATTTGAAAATTCAATGTTATTGACGCTGTTTTCTGGACTACAATGTAAGTAGTCTACATTGATTATGTGTGCAAAGGGTGTATACTAACATGTAAACCCACCTCATCTATTTCATCTTAGAGCTGTGGAAAAAAAACGCTCAAGTTTAAATAGAATTTATTAATTTTGTAAACGTATTAATTAACCGCAGTAAGAGAAGATGGTGTTAGTATTTCGCACTATATTTATTTTTAAAACATCTAAAAAAAATGTAAAAATTTGTAGATAGTTCTAGGGAATCTGGGGATGTTAGATTTCAAATGTTATTTGGGATTAATCTTAGACGCTGTATTCTGAAATACTATTTATTATTCATAGTAGAGTACCTACCATATACAATGGACGCCAACCAACACTAATTTATGTTATGTTAAATAAACTTGCAGTTAAAATTCCAAGTAAATTAGTCAGGACTATAATTGTATTAACCAAAATAGTAATAGAAAGTCGTGTTTTACAACAGATCTTTTACTTTGTAGCTTCTCTTTAACTTAGTATTGTGATAAATCCAATTTCATCTATGAATAAATATGTACAATTTTTCTTTTATAAATAAGTACTACTAAAATGGATGTGAGAAGGAGAGAGAATGGATTTTAGAGAAATAAACTAGATGATACGTTGAGCACTGTACAATTAAAAAAACAAACAAACTGCAAAGAACCTTAGTAAAATAGAAGGTAGGTAGCGAGAGAAATATAAAGAGACAGACTGGGTGAGTAATGAGAAGATAGTAGATAGGTTGCTGATTGGGTGTACTATTGTAAAAAGGTCGTAAATATCCTGTACTCTTCAGCTATCGCTCTATTTATATGAATCCAATACTTCCTTCCTTGCCTGGCCTAGGCCACGGAGTAACTAACTTTTGATTCATTTAATGTGTGCTTCTCCGCTCTTCTGATCCTATGAATCTTTAATGATTGGATCCTTTTAGCCTACATTATAGAAGTGATACAGTCTCCAAACATATAGGTACACACTTAATAATAACTAATCTTATATTAGATGATACAATCTTATATATAAAAAATAGCACTTTAGAGCAGATATGCCCAACACGCGACGCGCGGGCTACATGTGGCTAAATTTAAGATCTTCTTTGGCGCTTTTCCAAGTTTGCAACTTTCTGTTGTTATTTTGTATTTTGTGATTTATAAAATAAATAAATAAATAATAATAGAAAAACAAAAACAAATCGGCTTATTCAATTTTGAAATCAGTGCACTCTAGCGATTAAAATGAATGTGTGAGAGAGCCAGAAATGCGTCCATTACAATGTTTAATATTGCTTTCCCAAGTTAGGTTAAGTTAGTGCAGTCTGTGACAAGAAGAATTCTCGATTTTCCAACTCTAAAAAAAGTTTTAGTGTAACGGAAAATTTCTTCGAAGAATTTCAGTTTGCAAGATACAACTACCGGAAGATAATATTAAAAAGAAGCTGTTATAAATTGCGCGCAAGTTCATCAAATCGATTTGATAAAAGCTTAGATGGAGCTCCATCAATTGTTAGAGGAAATGTTAAGAGCTGTTATTTATAAATATTCGAGCACATAAGAGCTTCGAAAACCCCTATGTCCAAGTAAGGGAAGTTACATGGATGTTATGGTGTTTGTTATGGTAATTAATTCAATTCAAAATAATTCATGAAAGCCTCGTCCGTTTCAAAAATATCTTTGCAAACTCGAATCCGATGTGGGGATCTACTTTTTTGTCACTGAATTTGATTCCTGAGACGTCGAAACTGCTTATCAAGACATTAAAAAAGGAAATTCGTTATGGGCAAAAAAGGTAAAAATATATCTGTATTGTTACAGGAGCAATGTGCACCAGAACTTCCTTGAATGCATTTTTCCAGAAAAATGTAACAAATAAAAATTATACTGCAAATTTTTAAAAAAATCAACCGTTGGAGCCATTTTCAAGAAAAAACCAAAAAAGTGAAAAAGCCATTCAATAAGACGTATTTCCAGTTGACAAACTTGACAGATAACTTTCTGTCGGATCCCTTGGTAATACCCTAACAGAATGTCAGTTTTGAACTTCAGCCAACTTTTCGTTTTTGAGCTATATTATTTACATATACACACACCATTTTCTAAAAACCACTTTTTCGAACCCAGTGGACCTCAAAACATATATTTCCTGGTGAAAACTCGATACAGAAAATTTGCACGATCACAGTGCTTCCTCTTACCACAGTATGGAAAAGTAAAAAAAAAAAAAAAATACTAAAAATTAGAAAACATAATAAATGTATAAGCAATTAAATGGGGAAATGTGATATTTATAGATGGGCACTTTTAAATACTTAATTCTTTTAGATTATTAATTATTCCTTTCATATTTATATAGACAAACCCGTATTATATATTTAGACGCAATGGCGTCACACAATTTATCAAGGTATATTGCTGACGTATACCAAGTAGAATACTAATTATTAATAGTGACGACATACACGTTTGAATCACTAAAGTTTGTATAAAACTATAAAGATATGTAATAGGATCTGAAGAGCGGCAAAAATGAGTCAAAAGAGACAAAAAATGAATTAATCTAGTTACTCGCTACCTAGGCCAGATTAGGGTGGGAGATTCTATATAAATATACAGCCGACCTAGCCCTACAAGGGAACACTATACGACCACTTCACAATGAAATGTAGTTGGTGTGATGCGCAGTTGTATGTTTGTAGTAGCGGGTAGCACGAGCAGTTTTGTAAAGGGCTTGTGTGTATGTTTAAAGAGAAGAGAAATAATAAGAAATAAATAAGAAAACACTGGTAGATTTAATTAAATATATTATCTTTAAAGAAATTTAAATATTTTACAATATCGCCACTATTATGTTTATAAAATCAATTATTTATCTAGATTAAATGTTAAACTCTTATAACTGTCACTGAATTTTAAGAGTGCGATTCCTGATACAAATGTTCTGGTTGAATGTCTAATTCAGACTGTCTCGTCTGAAAGCAGAATCTAGACTCTCTCTTGAAAGAATGCCTTCTCTTGATAGTTCAAATCCTCCCCTGTGAGAAGAGGCGAAATGACAAAGGTGACTAAGTTCTGTGAACTCTTCTGTAACGGTGGTCTTCCACCTGGGTTTTACCTTTTTTTCTAACCAACTTGCACTTTTCGCTCAAATCATAATTTTCTTCAAATTATATTTGTAATATAATTTCTGGCATCCATTACAACAACAAGTCAGCAACCTTCAACATTCTCAACCAGTCTGCCTCACATCTCTCGCTACTTAACTTCCTTGTCAAGTCCTTGCAGTTTTGAGTTTTTTTCACTATACAGTGTTCAGCTTATATTCTAGTTTAATTCTCAAAAACCCGTTCTCTCTAAATTCTCTTTCCTTCTCACAGACATACACTACTGGAACCCCTATAACTTTTCCTTTTAACACCTGTCTTCAAAAATTTCTAAAATTATTCAATGAGTTTTATAGTACTCTACAATTTTTTTTTTTTTAATTAATTGATAGAAATTGGAAACTGTACATAATATTGGCTTCTTGCCAATATTGCACTCTGTCAGTGCGCTTATATGTAGTGTAGGTACGTGAGGAAGGACTTGTGAAGAGATATCTCCCGGTGGTGATACTTGGGACTGGCTATCGTATGGATCAGGCTCTGAATTTTACACGATAATGAACGTTGAATTGCTGGAAAGTCAACAGCAGAATCATGGAATTTACGGGAAAGGCATTTGAATAATTTCGGTGCAAAAGAATCTTCTGGGCGGGAGGAAAAATGTAATGTGGAAGTTTCGCTAACATCATGACAATTCTGACAATTTAATATTTTTAAATTTCTAATTTAATTAGTTATATTTATTACGATATAAATACAGATATGGGGAGAGGGATCATAAATTATACTTGAAGTTTGCGATCTTGCCAGATTTTCGAAATTGGGTTTTCACAGAAGACACATGTTTCGAGGCCTCCTGTATACGTAAAAAATATTTTTAGCGAATGTGCGTATGTATTGACGGAAGATCTCAAGAATGAAAAGTCGCAAGAAGCTCAAACTTGGTATTCCGTTTAGATAACAATATTTTAGCGGCTGTTGGTTGTATAGTTGCATGGGATTGCATTCGCAAGAAAAGGCGTAAAAGAAGTGTTTGGTTTGTTTCTTTAAATTTTTCTTGCAGTCTCAAGCAAGTGGCTTCCTTTTTATTATGATCATGGTAGTCTTTAGAACTAACTTGCCACAAGCAAATCTCATTTTCATACATTCGGATGAATGAGGTTAAAAATTCATGAGACATGAATTCGGTGTGAAGCCTCCAGGCCGACTGAACATCAACCACACACGTGATAAAGAGGGCGGGAAAATCCGCCCTCAAGGCTAAAAAGAATTGAA
Source organism: Triatoma infestans (assembly GCA_011037195.1). NCBI lineage: Eukaryota > Metazoa > Arthropoda > Insecta > Hemiptera > Reduviidae > Triatoma > Triatoma infestans. Next base: position 212,435 of record JAAEAF010014894.1, read on the forward strand.
TTTCCTTCGGGATTTTTCAGCCTCTCGACTCCTTCGCGATCTGAAGGAAATCCCGCTCGTGTATGGGGGGGGAGGCTTTTACTTAATAATTGGATGTGGTTTAGTAACGTTGCAATTGGAGTGGAAAAAAAATCGGGTAAGAGTGTTACACACCAGATTTTTTTTTTTAGCAGCTACCTGAAATTGGTACTACAACATTGGCAGCCACTCTATCAACCCTCTTTAAAACATATAATAGATTCTCCCAGAATTCACTTAAAATAATTGTTTTTCCAGGATATATGTTTCAAATTTCGTCGCACGTACTTTCTCAGGGCCTTCCTTATTCTAATCCGTCAAGTTCCTTTCTTAAGACGTCCTTATATATATATATATATATCCCCACTCCTTTTATTCAAAGCACCTCCAACATACGCGTTGTACTTATCTCCCTTGTATCTTTACATTGCCACGTATAAGACAACAGCAGCATACAATAAATCCTTCCTGATCCATGCAGCTTCCCTCTAGAACTTCCTACCCGTTTCCCCGTTCCTCCCTTATCTTTCATCAACTCCTCCAGCTTCAAACTCCGCTTCAGTTAGGATAGCTTGCGATCGATTTGAATTTCCCCTATTCAAAAACTAAATTATTTAGTTTATCCCCCCTATATTTTATATAACTAAAAAAACTTAAATTTTCCCAAAAAACATGGTTTAATTTTAAGCCCGCATTTTGTGTATTTCCTTAAAATTAATTTTTTCTTCATACAACTTTCTCATCATTTAAAGTAATAATACATTTAAAAAATATTTTTACAAAATTAAAAAAAAAACAAACCTTCTATAAACAAAAAATACTATTTTATTTATATGTATATATTTATATATGTAGTTGTACTATTTATAAATATAGGACGCGATGCCAAATTTCTCAGTTACCTGGATGATTCATCCATATCTATTTTTAAATTTCATGTTTATATGAACCACTCTGAATTGTTGCAAGAAGACTCTAAATATTATATCGTATCAGATTTTCGAAACTAGTCGCGGTATTTTGGTGATTACTCAAAATGAAAAATAAAAATAAAATCTGGTGTGAAACATTCACACGACTTTATCTTACTGTAATTAATACAATTATAAATTAACAAATTTTCTTTAAACTTGGCCATTTTTAAGCAGCTGTCCACAAACGTAAGTGTAGAGGTGGAAGAGTAGTTATTGTCTAGCCCAGATGTTAGGTACAATTATGTGTTTATACTGTAATCCAAAAGATAGCGCCAAAACATTATACAAACTGAAATTTTTCATTTGTAACGTCACAGATTCTGCAGAAATACCTTTCAAAAGTAATTTTTACAGAAAAAAGTTTCAAATAAAAGTGGTACATTTCTTTTATCTGTGACGTTAGCCTTTACAAGTTTAAAGGAAATCGTTATTTTCGAGAAATTCCCCCCCTTCCACCAAAGAAAAACCTCAAAAACCTATTCTATAAACTCGAAATTCCGGTTAACCGATTTTCTTCAGCAATACTTCTAATTAATAATATGATATAGATAGAATCATACAATGTATTGAAGTGGTACTTTTAGAAGAGAGCTTAGCGCTTCTGTTCCTCCTCCCCCCCACACCAGCCAGGACACTAAAAATCAATTTTCAAAATAAAAGTAGTAGATATGGTCTTTTAGGCAGTATACGAAGTTTAAAGAAAAACACGATAAACAGGAAAAAAAACTATTCAGTAATATCGCACTTCCGGTTAATGAATTTTGCCCGAAACTTTAATGTAAAATGCGAAAACCAAATTTAAGTTTCCAACGGTTTTTTCTTTTTGAAATATTTTGTTCACACTCACACACATAAACTATTCACTAAAAAATAAAAATAAAATATAAAACACTTTTTTTTCATACTGAGAGGATCTCAAAATATGTATTTCCGGTCAAAATTCAATCTTCGAAAACTTGGTACATTTTTTATATTTCCTCTTATTAAGGAGTACGAGAAAGTAAAAATTTAATGAAAAAATCACTTTTTTTTTTAATCTTACTGTTATCGATCTGTTTTTTTTTAAAGGGTGCATGGATAATTAATTGGCCCAATTAATAGATAGTTTAAGAGCAATGACCGGGGAAAAAGTCGTCAAGATTTTTACACTGTGATATGTAATCTTTTTATAAGAAGAAATACCAGGAACAGTTTGAAGAAACAGTACATTTCACGTAAAATTGTGGTTTGGTTCGAGAGGTAATATACAGAAATTTACGAATGATGTTCTTCAAAAGTTTGGTGCAGGTCAATTTGAAGAAGATTACCACTCTTAACAGAAACTATAAGCAATGGACTCTCCTACAGTATTATAAACTAAGATATTTATAGTTAATTCTATATTGCTTCCTATGTTAGTATCGCTGTTCTCCTATTTAACTGACTGACTAATGTCCATTAATAAGGATAAATTTAGAATGGCGTAGAGTAAATACTTTTTAGTTTTAAATTTACATAATTATATACCCATTATTACAAATAATGTCTAATTAGATAGATTAGCAAGTTGGGTTTGACGTAAGTCAATATAAATAGTTGTATACTAATTGTTATGCAGTAAAATGTTTCTCTCTGACTATTCATTTAACAAATCATTCTTCAAATCAGAAATTTTTAGAAATAATCGTTTGAAACTATCTTCGAGAAAATCGTCAAAAACTGGAGAAAGAAAAAGAAAACATTCCTTAAAGTCTGAAAAACTGAAATCTTCGTAGTGGTACCAAAATGTAATATAAATTTTTCGTTTTTGAACTAATCCGTTCACGCATGTTTGACATGTGAATCCAGCGCACTACCACTGAGCTAATCCCTTCCCTTAGTATAAAAAAAGCGGGATTGGTTCCCTTTTTCGACCCAACCACACTAATAAACAATTTTTTTGTTTAACATTTACCTACCATTTTACAGTCATTTACGCAAAGTAGGCAGGACGTTTATTCCTAGGGGCAGAATTGTGACGAAGGAATCAGAGGAACAGTGTACCTACCTACCTAGGTACCTGTTTGCTAGTGTACTAGGTTTTGCAACAAATACTTGAGAGGACAACACTCTCAAGGAAATGCTTGGAGAAACTGGAGGTTGTAGTAGCTAAGACCGGTATATTGCTGGGGGAGGCTTTTTTGGAGAACCGTTATTCTTCTTCTTCTAGGGGAGGAGAGATAGATGAGAGAGCAGCGTCATTGGTTCCATTAGGCCCTCAGTAATAATAATAATAATAACTTACCTAAAATTATCAATTTCAAGAGGCAGAATTTCTGCGATTCTATCTTACAGAAATGGTTCGATACTGCAGGATGATTTGTTGCAGGATGATGAATATGGTGTAATTCAGAACAAACGAATTGGCACTAAACTCACAATTTATATTTGAACGATTTTCTGAGTAAGGAGAGGAGTATTATTGGGAGGTAGAGTGACAGAGCGAAGAGTTGATGATGGCCGTTGGTTGGTAGAGGTTAATGTAGAATGGTCTAGCTTGCTGGTGAGAGCCGCTTTGAAGATTTGACGTGTATAATTAGAACTCTTGCTTGCTCTAACGGTGGTGAGCTAGTGTGGTTAGCTTAGTGAACTTTCAAGATTGATTTTTTTTCTTTTTTTAATTTAAGGCGCGTCAACATCTAAGGTCATTGGCGTCCGGAGTCTTCTCAGTGCACTGCCGGCCTCCGGACAGTGTACTCTCAGAAAGTGAGCTGTAGAGGCTTCTAGGAAGAAAAAATCTAAGGGTAGCACGGCTGGACTCGAAGCCGGGTCCTCCGCGTGGGAGTTCAGTACGCTAACTAATTAGCTATTCCTTTCCTTTTCCAAGATTGATGTAGCGACTGGTGATTATTCTTTAAAAGTTTGTCTGGTGATTTGCCCAAGTATGCTTCTAAGTAAGAGATTGGCTGTCTGGGGTTGAAACCCATTTGCCAAAGACATTGTTGTGGACGTGACAAGAGGATGTAATGCATAGTTGACATGAGGTTGGAGCGCGGTAATAGCGGCTTGACGCGGTTGCTGATGGAACTATTGAGTCCAGTTTGGGAGGCGTATATGCTAGCTTTTGGTTCAATTATAATAAACAACATTTCTAAAATCAGTCTCTAGACAGAAATCTTAGATTAAGTTAAACTTCTTTTTACTTTACCTAAATACAGGACGTGAAAAATGTCTGCAGTCAATCGAACTATTTGTTTCGCGACAATGAGAGAAAGAACACTAGACAGAACGAATAGAATACTTAAGCAATTAATAAATAAACTGTCACACATTTATAAAACAATAAAATATCAGGGCATTTAGGTCAATCAATATAAATTAGGAATACAGTTGCAAATTTATTTCTTAGTTTAAGCAATCAATTTTTATTATATCACTTGAATACATTGTATCATGAATTCTATTAAACAGGGAATAAACGATGAATCAACAACTTTATTACATGTCTGAAAAGGTTAGGGGAGAGAGAATTCAATTCGAAGGGGAAATACCCTAACAGACTGTAATAGTATCTCTGACCGTAATAAATGATCCATCACGCCACATTCTGGAGTGAAATCGATTATTATAACACAGAAATCATTTCCACTAATCTGACTCTGGATCTTCTGTTTGAGACTGTTTTCTTTTGCCGTCTCTGGAAATGCCGCAATGTTTGCACGAAGAATGTGTAGGGGACATTCACCTTGAAATCTGAAGAAAATGAAATTGTTGTATACTTCGTGGGGCCGCAAAAAAGAAGCGCATACAGGCCCAGAGTAGCATATAATTTTTTCATTTTTCTGTTTTATCTAGAGAATTATCATCGCACGGTTTAAGAAGGAAAAAAAAGATGAAAGATTAATGAATGGCATAATATTGATTACTGATCTCCGTAGGTGGATGGGAGAAGTGGACTAGCTACTGGGATTTTGGGGTCCTTATGATTAATAATGTGGTTTCTTAGAAGTTGGAATTTGTAATACATGTCAAGTTCGAACTTTTTACGATTTTTCGTTTTTGAGCTGTGCTGTTCACATACATACATACATACATACATACATACATACCACAACACACACACACCATTTGCTAAAAACCACTTTTTTGGATTCAGGAGACCTTAAAACGGATATTTCCGGTGAAAACTCGATATCGAAAATTTGACACGATTACAATACTTCCTCTTACTAGGAGTAAGAGAAAGTAAAAAACGAAGTTTAGTTCTGCTATGGTATCAAAATAGTGAAATTAACATTGTCACCGGCAATACATGTTTTGAAGTCCCCTGTGTAAAAAAAAAATGGTTTAACGAACATGATCTGATATATATATATATATATATATATATGTGTGTGTGTGTTTGTGTGTATTTATGTGAACAAAATATCTCAAAAACCAAAAATCACAGCAAGCTCTTACCAATCAGCGCAGCTGATACGAAAATTTCGTGCGAATTCCATCATCCACAAGTGAGACATACATAATGTTTTTTTTTTTGTTTTTTTTTCAAGTTTTAGTATTTTTTTTTTGGTCGAAAACGGCATCAATGATTTTCACTAAACTTTGAAAACATACGTAAATATCTATCACTTTTATTTGAAACATTTTGCTCGAAAAAATTAGTTTCGAGGAGTGGGTCTGAGGAACAGTAGCATTATTAATAAGCTTTTCTTTAAATTATCAAATTAGTCAAGGTTCTAAAACCTAAATAATATTTAATATAAGTATTGCTAGAATTTCATATTTGGAGAATGTCGACTGAGTAAGTGCGACTTTACATAGTCGCATATTTGAGTTTTTTGGAATTTTTACGAAAGCGACTATAAAGATTACATGATTTTCTAAAGGTACATACGTATATAAAATATACTTTATACATATATCATCTTTATTTATAGTACTTTTCCAAAAGAAATTATTTGGGAAGATAATAGGTTCTATGGAAGGAAGTTAGTAGGAATTTGTAGCCTCAAATGTTATATGGGATTGATTCAATGTTGTTGGAGGTCTCCTTTGGATTACAATGAAAACATTACGTGTGAAAGTTTCTTCTCACCAGATTTTATTTTTAAAGTGTGAAGATTATATATTTGTAGAAAACATACAAAGTTTGAAAGAACACCCTTGGAGGCGAATTTTTTCGTGATAATCGCGACATAAGACGAACAGCACTTCCTGTAAAGGCAAATTTCCGGTTGATGCGAATTGATGCGATACTTTTGGGTTGATAACTAAATCGAATATCTCTCTCTCGTCCACACACACACACATACACGACACACACACACACACACCATAAAAACGCCATTTTTTTCATAAACTGTCATGTTTTAAGTGAGAGAGTAAATTAAGAGTAAAGTTCAAGAAACTCTGTTAATATTCTGCCAAAAAAAAAAAAAATGTATTAACAAAAATAAGCAATGTCTAAATTTGCAAAAATCCTCCCTCTTTCACTCACTATATTATATATGTATATATATAAATATGTGTGTGTATGTTGTGGAGCGGGTGAGTGAGAAAGATAGAAAGAGAGGGTGTGTATGTTTGTTTAAAAAAAAAAGTTAACAGTTGGTAAAAATTCTATTTTTAACTTCACTATAATGAATACAATGGTCCACAGTTAGATATTCCAATCTCTCTTCAATAATGTATTATCTATCAGTGGGATATTTAAAAAAAAAAAAAATCAAATATAATTTCTTAAATCAATAAAACAAATAAATAAATAGAAACTGTACAAAAGTGGTATAACATATGTAATTAACTTGATAACCCTGAATTATTTATAAGATATATAGAGATTTGGTGTGCGTCATCAACGTTTAAATATATATATTTATCAAATAGTGAGTTATTTTTTTTTTTTTTTACAGTCGAATTCGGCTAATGACCACACGAGCACAGCTCGTGTGACTTTCAATTGAACGAGAGTGAAAAATACTTTACTCACTTGTTTAATATTAATGTTTTTTCTGCAACTATCGTATTAAATTGGTTCTTAACTTATATGAATATAAAAAAAAAAAAACATATAAAAAGCTGCAAATATAGAGAATATACTTCAAGTCAAATACCACTGCTTTCTTTAAACGCTCACTTTAGTAATAAACCTCAAATCCGTTGCTATTTGGGATTTTTTTGATTGTTTTCGCTTATTACCGCAAGATGTCGGGCTGGTTAGGAGTTGAATATTACTACTTTACATCACTTGTGAGAAAAAGTAATTGGCTATTTTTTTTTTACTTTCTCTCACTTGTGATTAAAAGTATAACTTCACTCACTATATTTAATGATTTAATAATTATCACACTATTATCCGGTTACAGAAAATATATTTTTATATTACAACGTTAATAATAATTAAAAAAAACTACTTACTCGTATTGCATTTTTTAATGTTTCCGCTTCTTGACGTAAACTGTCCAGTTCATTCATTCTTGATCCCTAACGCTTTGCGGACCGACTGCTGCTGTAAAAAAAAAATAGAACAACAATAATTATTTAATTATTAATTTATTATTTTCATAAAATATAATATGTACAAAGTTAAATTAATACTAAGAAATGTAATAAAGATAATTATGGGCCTTTAATAACCTGTAAATTTCAATACCATATAATTTTGATTTTCACTTTTTTATTACCCACAATAATAAAATATGTAAAATTTATTTCATATGAATCATTTTTTAGGCGCCACCGTATTCCACACATGACCACTTTTTGCAGAGCGAAATATAGATGCTGATTAAACAATGGGCCATGACTTTTCAATTTGTTGTGATAACGATATACGCCATATGGCAGAAAACTACAACGAGGGTTAGCCCCATGTGTCATTACTTCCCTCTACAACAATTACCCCCACCTACAAACTCACCCAAGACGTTACAAAAGCTATACGTCACTTCCCTATTACAAACTACCCCAATACTTGAAACACATACACCTTCTCCTTAGCAAAAAATTAGAGAAAGATCAATTCTGACCAGATAAAAGGCGAGCATTTCCACAACTAAAGTCAATTTTTCATAGACTAGATAAAAAGTTTCTAACCAGTTACCGATGAATCATCTACCAGTGATAACAGTAATCAACAGTGCAGTTAACATTCCAAGCTTAAAGGAAATCGTTATAGTCGTTTTTGAAAAAAAATTCCAAAAACCTCTACACTTTCTGAAAACTTATTCTGTAAACTCGCAAATCCGGTCAACCGATTTTATTCCAAATCTGGAATTTTAGCAATGCTTCTAATGTATATTAATATTATATAGATTGGTAGAACTATAGATTAAATGAAATTTAGTACTTTACGGAAAAGCGTAGAGCTTGAGATCGCCCCCCCAGAACACCCCCCAAAAAAATCAATTTTACCCGGAAAAAATGTTCAAATAAATGGTACGTATGAATAGTAAAAGAAGATTACAGAAAATATCATTGGAACCGTTTTCGTGAAAAGCACGAAAATCTGACAAACAAAACCATTCAGTGAAGTCGTCTCATTTTCGATTGATGGATTTTACCGGAAACTTTAATGCCCAATTGCGAAGGTAGTTCCCTAAACTGAATACTAAAATTTGAGCTTCCTCCGTTTTTGAGATATTTTGTTTTCACGCGCGCGTGCGCGCACACACATTTTCCTACTGCATGGGATCACAAAAACTTGTATTTCCAGTGAAAACTCTATATCGGAAATCTGATGGCAATACTCCCTCTTTCTTAATAAGAAGAGTACGGAAAGTAAAGACTGGCATATTTCAAGTATTGTTAAGGATACATACAGTGCTCTGATGGCCATTTATTTATAATGTAATAGACACATAAATATTTGTTGTGGTGGTTGGTTCCGCAGAGCTGGAAAGTATCAGAGACATTTTCCGTGGTAGCCTGTTTCATTTTGTGGTCATCGACCGGTTTCGGGCGTTCGCTTATCTTCAGGATGCGTTTTTCAGACAGTGTGACAACACAGACTTGCACAGAGCAACTTAGTTTACACACAATGGCTGGTTTTGTAACTGTCATACCCCCCCCAGACCTACACCAGTTAAAATCAATCAGTGTGTAAACTACGTTTGCTCTGGGCAAATCTGTGTTGTCACAACTGTCTGAAAAAACGCATCCTGAAGATGGGCGACCGCCCGAAACCGGTCGATGACCACAAAATGAAGCAGGCTACCACGGGAAATGTCTCTGACATAAATATTTATTAAACATTCCAAGTTTGAAGAAAAGTTTATAAAATTATTCTGGTAATAACCGTAATGTGGAGGAAGTCGTTCGTATGAGAGTTTCTACCAGATTTTTTTTTTTTTTTTTTTTTGCAATAAGAGGTGAGGTAAAACTGGGGACAGATGACAATGCGTCACCTGTATTTCTCTCTTCCATAAAGAGTAATAATATTAAATCATGAGAGTGATGAATACAATATATATACGTATATACGGTGTTAAACAAGCTGTGCAGTGTATTTCTTTCCTTTTGCAGTTTTATAGAAGTAGTAGTATATACACTGGAGATAGGAGGTTACAATGCCGCTATAGACCTTTCCCCTTCCCTATATACTTGAACTAGGGCAAGGGCAAACTAACACATAGATGCGACTGCGCATATAAGACTGCAGCATTGTCTATTATCATTACTACAACCACACTTTATTGGAATAGCGTTTCTTTTTTTTTTGTTTCCTTTTCTTTCTAGTTTTTTTTTCTATAAATTAATTCAATCATACGGTTTGTGTTATACCGAGTTTATTTTGAAATAAAGGTCGTATTATATTTAATGTACACATAATTTCTTTTCAGTTTTAATATAAGAAGCAGAACAATTTTATAAATATAGCAAAATCAATTATTGCATCATTGGATTCGCATTGTTTCACAATATCATGTTTCTTAAATAAAGAACCTTAGATTGTCAAATTTAAATATATAAACCAATTAAACGTCTCCTAAAAAAAAAAAAAAAAAAAGCTGTAACATAATTACAATTCGGTTTGGCGATACTATTATTACCTTCTCTTAAAAAGAAGTACTGCAATTGTATCAAATTTTCGATAATCGAGTTTTTCACCGGAAATATGTTTTGAAATCTCGGTGTGTATGTGTGTTGAAGAGAGGGGGTAGCATAATTCACAAAATTTTCCGTTTTTTTTCGAAAACGGCGCGGCGCGAAACTATTTTCTTTAAATGTGTTCTCTAATTATCTGCACATCCAAAACAGCTATAAATCTTATTTGAAACATTTCTCCGGAGGGGGAGAAAAAAAACTGATATTATCCAAATAATATTAATCAGAATTAAATATGTTGCAAAACCTTATAGAAGTAGTAAGGTAACACTTCCGGTCACGAATTTGAAGAAAAATCAGATGACCGGAAGTCCGATTTTACTGAACAGTATTTTTTTTTTTCTTTCTTTCAGTTTAGTGCGATTTCCCCCTAGAAAACACCTATAGGTTTCATCATCTGGTATTTTATCCGTCGTAGCAAGTATATTTATTTTGTTCCCAGACCGGTTTCGGATGTTCATCCATCGTCATATCATAGCAAATTCAACAAAGTTCGTGTAGAGAGTTCACTTCAACGTAATGTTTCTGTCACACTCACACTTGTTGGTTGTATATATATGGAGAGGTTATAAGGTTATGTTACTATCAGGGTGTGTGTGTTTAATGACAAAATGGAATTATTATAAATTATGATTATACATTAGAAAATAGTGTATATAATAAATAGCATGTTTTGAAGAATAGTTTGTAATTAAAATTTTAATAGTGTTGTTAAAAGTATGCTCAGTGTTTTATGAAGTCATTATTATTAGGGGAGGAAGGAAGATATTTCAGGAGTATACTGTACTAATAAGAATAGATAAACTTTGAATGGACAGTCAAAAGCTTGTATAAGTAATAAATAAATGTGAAATACAGGCAGTGTTATAATAATAATTCTATCATTACACACACACGCGCGCACGCACACACACACACAGAGTAACATAATCTTATAGCTTTCCCACATATATACAACCAACAAGTGTGGGTGTAACAGAAACAATACGTTGAAGTGAGCTCTCTATAAACGAACTTGGTGAATTTTTCTCTGACGATGGATGAAAATCCGAAATCGGTCAGAAACAAAATAAATATCCACGCTATGACGGATAAAATACCAAAATGGTTATCTAGCATTGCAGACCTCCCATCCACATATTCAACCTACAGGTTTTATTAAAATTGGAATACTAAACTATAAATAATACAGATATCTAATCTATCATTTTTGTTTGAAACTTTTCCCAAAGAAAATTCATTTAAGGAGTTTTTAAGAGAGGGGGGAAAATTAAGTTTTCCTCAAAAAATTGTCTTTTTATAAGTTTATAATCGTTCATGTAAGTTAAAAGCAAGTAAAAAAAAAATCATATGTAGCATAGGATTATATGTAGCAAGAAATATGTAACTTAATTTGAGTAAGTGAAAGTCGTGCGCGTGTTTCACATCAGATTAAATTTGGAAATACTTCTAGAAATTAGAAAAATGAAATAAAAATTATGATCTCACAAAAGAAATTCTATACCTGAATTGTTGTTAAATGACCAACTATGTTAATTGAACTAGCATTCCAATTATGATTGCTCATTTAAAAGAGCTGACTGTGTATTTGATTAAAAATTAAATAATTAATAACACATATATATATCAGAGTATCTGATATTAAAGTAAAATCTATTTAGAATTAGTTACAAAAACAATATCTGGAACATCATTGTTAAATGAAGCTGCTTTATTCGAACAATGTCATAATCAAGTGGCAATCACTGACCTCTCAGCTACTTTTATCCTCTCCTGGCCTTGTACACCAGATATTAAGATTTCATTATAATATATCTCACACTCTTTTATGTTTTTCAGGATATTTTCTATTCC